>JAWMAG010000012.1:37345000-37457500 GCA_037013455.1 Ceratitis rosa
CTATTTGCTCTTTTTTCCCGCTTGATAATTGTTGTTGTTGTTTTTATTGTTGCCTTTATGCGTGAGTGCGTGTTGAGTATGTCGACATTGGCTCAACGCAAAGTTTCATCCAATAAACGATAATGCCACAAATAATAACATTGTAATCAGTTTTATAATTAATGCTAATTCCGCTTGCCAAATCCTATCAACTCACATAATTTTTAGGCGGATTATGCGCGTGAATTAACATTCTGACAATTTGGCAATTTTCCGAACAAGCAAGATTAATTTATGCGCCAGCCAAAGGGAGATGGCGGATGTAAGTGGTCACAGCTGGCGAGAGTGCGGGAATGTGTGGGGAGTGGACACACATACACATACATACATACATGTTAGTTGTTGTTGCTGCGGTTGTTAAACCAAGTGATATAACTAAGTAATAAAACGTGTTCAATAACGCCCGCATTGTTTTATTGCAATATATATGTACATACATACGAGTACATACCATACGAGGGCTGTTCAAAAGGAAAGTTGAAATTTTAACTTTTTTTGTTAAGTATTTTCTTTCCTTCAAAGCAAATACGCTGAGATATAATGCAGTTATGCCAGCGCTTCTTTCTATTCTCTAAACACTTTTGAAATGAGTTTTCAGCACATGGTCATCAGCTCGATTCTCTACGCTTACCTTTCATTGGCTTCTTAAGTTTTGGACAAAGAACAATATCGCAGAGGGCCTTGAGTGGCTCTGACATGTGATTGAGGTATCTTCATGTTGTTGTTTTTGGTCAAAAAATGACGAACTGACATTGATGTTTGAGCCAGATTTCATGATTTTTTTCCACAATTCCTATTATTTAAGTCGTATTGCTTCAAGCAAACGTTGCATAACTTCCTTATATTAGATCAAGTAAAAAGTTTATCTAAGCGATGGCGTTATTGTCCATACTACTAGTGTATGTCATATGTATCATGTCATACTATACAGCGCTGAAAATGTGTTTATTTGCGCTAAAAGTTTGTCTTTGACAGTTTTTCGATTGATTGACTCAGTACGTTGTGAGCGCTCGTCAAAGATGGACACCAGCAAAGAGAAAATTCGTTATATTTTACAATTTGTCTTCGATCGAGGCGAAAAGCAGCCAAAGCGGCTGATAGAATTAATTTAGTTCATGGGCCCGATACTGTAAACGAACGTGTAGCACAAAAATGGTTTGCTAGGTTCCGTTTCGGTAATTTCGATGTCAAATATGCGCCACGCGTCGGGAGACCTGTCGTCGAAAATTGCGATAAAATCATGGAAATAGTGGAAACAGACAGTCACGTGAGCAATTATTTAATTGCTGAGGAACTAAAGATAAGCCAGAAAACCGTTTGGAACAATTTGCATAACCTTGGATTCAAAAAGAAGCTCGGTGTTTGGGTGCCACACGAAGTAACGCAAAAAAACATGATGGACCGAATTTCCATTTGCGAATCGCTGCTGAATCGCAAGAAAATTTACTCATTTTTGAAGCGTTTGGTGACTGGCTATGAAAAGTGGATCACTTACGACAACGTCAAGTGAAGTCGGTCGTGGTCGAAATGCGGTGAACGGGCGCAAACGGTGGCCAAGCTAGGATTGACGACCAGGAAGGTTTTACTGTGTGATTGGTGGGATTGGCAAGGAATCATCTATTACGAGCTTGTACCCAATGGCCAAACGATCAATTCGGCTATCGGACAAATGTGCACATAGTTATTATATTTTGAAAAATAAATAAAAAACCGAATGAACTTTTTACTGACCTAACATTATATCCCATTAACCGCATGACCTACTGGCGAGAACTCGAGATGTACAAATCGATTGTATTTGAAGAAACCAGTGAGCAAAACCTTCCTATTTAATCAAACTTGGTGTGCTTTTTTTGGTCTTGACTCATCTGGGCTTATAACTACGTTTCGTCACCAGTTCATTTAATAGCCCCTGAATGATAGTTATTGGGAAACCGAATGATTAACTTGGATGTCTATTATGAACAACTGGACAAATTGAATACATTCATCAACGAGAAGTGGCCAGAAGTGGTCAACCCTGAAGGTATCATATTCCACCAGGACATTGCTAGACCGCACCCATCTTTGGTCACTCGCTAAAAATTGAGAAAGGTTGGTCGGGAACTGTTTTTTGACCAAAAACAAGGACAAGTTGAGGATCTGATGCAGGTGAAGGTGAAATTCTTACTACAAAAATTGCATTGAAAAGTTGGAGGGCCGCTTTAATGAGTGTATCACTTTTGAAGGGAACTATGTTGAATTAAACAAAAGGAATTTTGCCAAAAAAAATGTGTTTTACTAAGGTAGGCCGGCATGGTGGGACTTTACAACTGAGCTGTGTGTACCAACATGAAAAAATAATCTATAATCGAATAGACACAGCCTTCGAAAATTCAAAGTTCACCACTTCTTGAGCAGACGTTGTGATACATACATACATACATACATACCTACATATACATAAACGTTTAATTTAGTTGTGTTGACCGGCAATAAAACAAAGTGGTTATTGGGGCGCAAGCAATATGATTTGGCAGCGCATTTGTTCACATGTGTGCATGTGTGTGGGGGTGTGTGTGTGTGTAATTGTGTGTAAGTGTGTTTGTATATGATTACTTATTTTATTCGCAAACAGAATTTGTAATTAAACAATTCAACTAAATGCAATGAGCCATCATTGAATTATGCATGTGTGTGAATATTTGTATGTACATATGTGTGTAAGTATGTAGTGCATAATAGTCAATATATTGATAAGTACGTATTTAATATTTTCCTTCCGTTCAAACGTCACACGACTTGATTGCAAACAATTGGAGTTTCGGGTTCACCATCTCCGGGTGTTTCCTCTTCACTACCATTCAGCAGGCTGGACAAGTGTTCCCTCCATAAATTCAGTATACTCTAGGCATATGTCACTAGCTCACCTCCCTGGATCCTACAAGGATTTGCTCCTGTCTTGAAACCTTCTATAAGTCGCCGTATCTTTTCGTAGAATTTTCGAGCGTTATCCTTGTCGGCCAGCTTCTCAAGCTCCTCGTACTTACGCATCTCGCCCTCTTTCTTTTTTTGTCTGCAGACGCGTTTTGCTTCGGTCTTGAGTTCTCCGTATCTATCCCACACCGCACATGTTGTGGTCGATGGCAAGGTTGCAAGGTAGGCAGTCTGTTTTCTCTTCACTGCGACATGCCAGTCCTCATCGTACCAACTGCGACCTTTCCGAAATCCAATGGTTTCGTTTGCAGCTGTACGTAGAGAGTTTGAAATGCCGTCCCGCAGTTCCCTTATACCGGGTTGCTGATGGGTGCTCTCAAAGAGCAGGTGTGCAAGTTGAGTAGAAAACCGCTCGGCAGTCTGCTGTGATTGCAGCTTTTTAACGTCGAATCTTCCTTGTGTTTGTTGAAGGGCGTTCGTCGATACCCACATGCGGGTACGTATCTTCGCTGCGACAATGTAGTGATCCGAGCCGATATTGGGACCTCGGAACGTACGCACGTCTAAAACACTGGATACATGTCCGTCATCACATGATCGATTTGGTTGAGAGTTTTTTGATCTGTAGACAACCAAGTAGCTTGGTGAATATTTTTGTGCTGAAATCTAATGCTACAGACAACCATATTTCGGGCCCCGACTAAGCCGATGAGTCTCAGCCCATTTGTGGATGTTTTGTCTTGGAGGCTGAATTTTCCGACTGTTGTTCCAAAAATACCTTCTTTGCCCACCCTGGCTTTTAAGTCTCCAAGCACAATTTTGACGTCGAGGCGGGGGCAGCGCTCATAAGTGCGTTCGAGGCGCTCATAAAAGGCATCCTTGGTTACATCGTCCTTCTCTTCCGTCGGGGCGTGAGCGCAAATTAGTGTAGTGTTGAAAAATTTTCGTTTTGATGCGGATTGTGGCGAGACGTTCATCCACCGGAGTGAATGCCAGTACTCGGCGACGAAATCTCTCTCCCTCCACGAACCCGACATCAAATTTGCGCTCCTTTATATGGCCGCTGTAGTAAATTTCACAAGGACCCACCTTCTTCCGTCCTTGTCCCGTCCATCGCATCTCTTGGACGGCGGTGATGTCAGCCTTTAACTTTATGAGGACATCAACCAACTGGACAGCGGCACCTTCCCAATTAAGGGACCGGACATTCCAGGTGCATGCCCTCAAATCCCAATCCTTAAAACATTTGCAGGGGTCGTCATCAAAAGGAGGGTCTCTCATCCGAGATTGCATCGGATTCGCCTTCCTACTTTAGCTCGCCTCCAAACGGATGTTTGTTGGCTACCCAGGTGATACGTGGTTTAAGACCGGATGTCGTGAGTTGCTTGAACCATATGCAAAAGAATCGTTTCTGGCCACTCCCAGGTGAATGGCATTTAAAAACTTTACTTCTGCATATGGCTCCATCCCACTTAGTACCTAACCATATAAAATGTACAACATAAAAACACAAGAAAAGTAACAACTTTAGTTGTAACTGACTTCTTTTTAAAAGACAAAATGAAATTCAAGTGATTTTAAAAGGATTTTTATAAGCAAAAATATTAAAATAAATTTTTTCGCTTGAGTTTTCAAACCGCTCTAACTTTTTCATTAACTCTTTGTGGAGCTAAAGTTCGTCGTTGGTTTGAATGTTGTCTATTCAACTCTAAAACTAAAACCGACATTGTCTTTATGCCGCCGTAAGTGAATTTGCATGTAGACAATATTATATTAGCATATCATCTTAATTGCCTATCTAACACACACCAACACAGACACAAACACATGTACTCGTATAGACATAAAAGCTTTGTAAGCTAAATGGGCACAGTTTTTAATTATACTTTTCCAGCACTCCAGTAAAAAGTAAAAAATAGAACATAAAAAAATCCTGCAAACCTATATGACTTCGTAGTTTTAATATGTTTGTGTACATACCTACATACAGAGATACATACATTTTTTAATAGTATACGAGTATACAATCATGCCATAAAAGTCACTTTATCTCTCTGTGTTGGTTTTAATTATGTTGTCATAGACACAAATTATGCGTTCTAAATATATATGCATATACACTGTGGAAGTTTATACAGTACATATATATTTATATATGATATACCAGGTGTGTTAGTTGAAATTTGCCGGTTTCTACACATTTCGCCCATCTCTCAGGCAAATTATGGATACCATTCCAAAAAAACTTTCTCTTTCGAAGAAAAACAATTCGACGAGCCATTTTTCGACTTCTTCAAATTTAGCGAAGCACTGCTCTGCAAGGGAGTGTCCCATCGATGCGAAAAGGTGATAGTCGGACGGGGCGAGGTCTGGAGAGTACGGCGGGTGCGATAATATTTCCCAATTATGGTAAGTGTTTTAATGTGTCTTTCACCAGTTTAGCGGTATGAGACGCCGCGTTGTCATGTTGCAAGATTACTTTGCCATATCTTCGGGCCCATTCAGACCGTTTTTCGATCAGCGCATGATTCAAATTGATCATTTGTTGTCGGTAGCGATCCGTGTTCACCGTTTCACCAGGTTTTAACAACTCTTAGTACACCACACCACACTGGTCCCACCAAACACAGAGCATTGTCTTACGGCCAAAGTGATTTGGCCTCGCAGTCGATGGGCCAGCTTCACTAGGGTAAAGCAATGATTTTTTTCGCTTCAGGTTCTCAAAATAAATCCATTTTTCGTCCCCCGTGACAATTCGATGCAGAAAAGATTTCCTTTCGAATCGTTGAAGCAGCATTTCACAAACGGTTTTTCGATTTTCCATTTGTCTATCGTTCAGCTGGTGTGGCACCCATTTTCCATACTTCTGGATCTTTCCCATGGCTTTTAAACGTTGGCAAATTGCTCCCCGAGTCACATCTAGTGTTTCTGCCAAATTTTTGTTGCGATTAGGTCGGATCAACTTCCAATAACGGCTGCAATTCCTCGTCCTCGATCTTTTTCGCTGCACCAGGATGTTCATTGTCGGGCAAATCAAAATCTCCACTTTTAAATTGACGAAACCATGTCTCACATGTTCTAATCACTGGAGCATGTTCACCATAAGTTTCTACCAGCAACCGGTGAGCTTCAGCTGCTATTTTCTTTTGATGAAATAAGAAAAGCAACGAATGCCGCAAATGCGATTTACTTGGAACGAAACTCGACATATTCACTGAGGTAAACAAATATGACGCTATTATTTTGGCGGAATGTGACTTGCGTATTTTTGTAGGTTAATTCAATAGAAAAAAATTACATACATGCCAAATCATAGAAATTTATACATATTGAAAGTAAAACCGGCACACTTCAACAAACACACCTGGTTTAAGTAAGAAAATTGTCGCATTTGGTGTTCCGAGAATACTCACCCGAAAAAAAATTGACTGTCCCGTGCGCTACATCGTCCGGAGGTAGGATTGGATCTTACTGCCTTGAAAACGACGATGCCAGGTTGCCACCGAAAGTGTGTGATTTGACACCGTTGGACTCTTTTTTGTGATGCCATGCAAAAGATCGTGTTTATGCTGATATACCTTCAGCTCTTGAGTACTTGAAAACCAACATTCGTTAAGCTATGGCGGAGTTACCGCCCAATGTGGGCCAAAAAGTGACGGAAAATTACCCCAAACGGATCAAAGTTTGCAAAAATTCGCGAGGCGGTCATTTAAATTGTATAGTGTTCTACATATAATGCCAAACTTTGTACTGTAAAAATAGTAGTTTATTTTCGAAACCGCAAAATGGATAATGCATAATATGCAAGATATTATTATATGTTTTTTTTAAGCATACATACCATATACAATATAAAAAATCGTTGTGTATTTTTCTGAAATAAAAAATCATCCCCACACTATGTATTTTTAATATATTTTTTTTTTTAATTATTTCAAATTTCTCCACCAACTTTTTTATGCCTAAACTCGCGCTGGTGCGGTTACAACATTTTATACCCATTGTATGTGTGATAATTATAGGCATTTAAGCAATTAGTGTCAGTACAATTAAAAGTCTTACACATAATAAAAAAGAGCAGATAATTGTATGCTTGTACTATTATTAAATGTAGTTATTATATGAACAATTAAAGTCTACTTTTTACATAATTATAGCCATTTTCATTTATCATTTTTAATACTAATTTATACCCATTTTTTTTTTTTTTGTATATATAAGTGACGCTTCCTAGAAAAATTAAGTATTCTACATAGCCGATATTCTTCCAGGTATTTAATATTCGGTCTAACAAATATTACAATTACGTAATATTGAATAATGGAAAATAACAAAGAATAATTATTTGTGAGAAATTCGTTTACTCATAAAAAAAAAGATACAAAAACAAATTATGTGAAAAATATTTTCTTTCTACTTTCTTTTGTAAAGTTTTGCCAGAATACTGAAATTGTCAAATTCTGATGAAAAACACACCTTCCTCTGGAGAGATGGTGAAAGCTTCAGAACTTTAGTTTAGTTTGTTCACAGCTTTCAATATGGTTGTTATTTTACTCCGTTCCGACTCTGTTGATTCCAAAAGGCTTGAACTCAGTTCAAATACTTAATTCCGCAAATATCGCTACATGATATTGATGAGATATGGCTCTCTGAGCTTGATATATACACGAGTCTTCTGAGCGGTGTCCTCCAACGATGCCAAACGACGGTGGTATTATATTTGGTATGGTTTCCAAAATGTCAGGTGTTGAATAAGCGACACTAGTGTGACGTAACGTAGTAGCTTAGAGAAAATTCTTTGAAAACAGACTTGTGGCAAGCAAACTATTAAGTTTCGCTGCTATCATTGTGGCAGAACCTCTGGCAAAAAATGTAAGAAATTTTATCGGAAAACAAGCGTATTTACCTGATATGGCTGCGGTCGACATGCTTCTCTTTCCAATACTCATACAGTTTTTAGGCATCTGATATTTTGAACGCATGTCAAAGATGAAACCAGCAAAAAAATACGCTATATTCACCAACTTCTTTCCAGCTCGTCTTGATCATTTTGATGCGAAAGATGACCGATAATGTGAAAGACTAAAATGTCGACCAAGATAATATTATAAATTTTTGTGTCTGATCGTCATGCAAATATTGCTTCGATTCTTCAGAAGCTAAACATAGAAAATAGTTGGAAACCACTTGAAAGAGGCTGGATACACAAAGAAGCTCGATTGGTGTCACACGAGTTAACGAGAAAAAATCTCATGGACAGAACTCCCGTCTGTAAATCGCTACTGAATTGTAGCATAATCGTCACATTTCTGACGCGACTGGTGACTTGTGATAAAAATTGAATCACTTCAAAGCAACGTCAAAGAAAAAGGTCTTGGTTGAAGTACAGCGAACCGGCACAAACGGTCTCCAAGCCAGAATTGGTAGCAAGGAAGATTTTGTTGTGTTTTTGGTTGGATTTGCAAGGAATCATACACATTGTGCTGCTTTCCTGTGACTGAACTTTTAATTCGGATCTGTACTGTCAGTAAATAGACCATCTGAGAAAGCAATCGTACGAAAGTACCCAGCTTTGGCCATCAGAAGGGGGCAACACCAGACGACTGACAACGATGGTGATTCGTCAGAAGTTTCGAGAGCTTCGTTGGGAGATTCTTTAACATCCTCCTTATAGTCCGGACCTCGCACCAAGTGATCACCAACTGTTCCTGTCTATCGCAAATGCTCAAGAGAAGCCTGTTAAAAGCAATTGTTCCAATTTTTTCCCATTAGAGACAAGGGTGTCTGCGAGAGCGGCATTGTAACTGTATCTTCGAAATTGCAAAAAGTTAGCGACTGAAGCCGAGTTGGCAACAATGCGCCATTCATTTCTTCTTTTCGCAATTTGCCGCCAATTGGAAATACCAAGTACAACCAGGTCCTTCTCTACCGAGAGGAGGTACTCATCTTCCTCTGCTGCATTGAAAATTTTCAAAGCTGGAGTATCCGTATCTATCCGGACCACATGTTTCTTGATTCGCTGAACTATGTCAATGTCGCCGCATATCTCGTACAGCTCATCGTCGTTCCAACGTAGAGGCCCATAAATCTTACTCAAATCTTTTCTCTTGAAAACTCTTAGCGCCGACTCATCAAATGTTGTCATCGTCCATACTTCCGCACCATATAGCAGGACGGGAACGTTGAGCGACTGTAGAGTTTGATTTTCGTTCGTCGATAGAGGACTTTACTTTTCAACTGCCTGCTCGTTTGGAAGTAGCACCTATTGGCAATAGTGATTCTGCGTTGCATTTCAAGGGTGACTTGCAATTGGTGTTGATGCTGGCTCCTAGCTAAACGAAATTAAGTAATTTAAGTATTCGTTTAATCAACCCAAGCTGAAATGAATATATTTATTTTTAAAGTGCATTTCATAGAGATTGTTTCACTTTTTTCTGCTTTAGCTTGCGCATTTTCAAGATAATACCCATGGCTATGTTAATCGGAAAATAAAGAAAATAAAATATGAAATAAATTTATTGTGAATTCCGATTTTTGAAAAATTATTCTTTGCGAAGTTAATTCATGGCTTGACATTACTATAACTGGAATCTATAACTTTAAGCCTCCGAAGCATAAAATGTGAACAAATATTACAAGGAGTCACAACAAAAATTATTGTTACTAAAATACTTACCATTTATTTTTGGCACGTTTGAATAAAAGAGAAAAACCACAATAGTTTACATTAAATATATTCACGTGTATATTATTCATTTATTTTGCGACATTTTTGACTTTCATCAATTACAATTCGGTAGAATGAATACTTATATCATGCACACTACTCTGCATTCTTCCTTCTTTACATTTTGTGTTTTAGTTTTTTTTTTGTATATAATGCATGTAATTTTTTTTTATATATATTTGATTTTTAATTTATTTTATTTTTCTTTTATTTTTATTTTCATTTTTGTGCTTTTATTTTTATTTTTATTATTTTATTTTAATTTTGTTATATCCTGCTCATTTCGTTTTATACTCTCCTTTATTTTTAAATTTGCTCAAAAACTAAAGAGTTAATGACAAATATTTAGTGGCGCTTAAAATAAAATTTATATATATATATATTTTTTTTTTTGGGCTTAAAAATAGTTATTAATTTTTAAAATTCTTTAATATGGCTTTATTAGCGAGTTTTTATAACAAAATTATATATTTTTCTTACAAAGCTATTGGTCAATTATTATTTTTTTTTTGAACTTAGATACTACATTTAGACAGCTCTGTGTGTGTAACCTGGGTTAAGCTACTTTTTTCTCATATTTTTTCATCAAAAAATCGTACTTTTGTCTTATAAATATTTATATTTTTAAACAATACTTTTAGTGAAAGAAAAATTCTTTTGGGATTTACAAAAATGTTTGCTGAGTTTTTCCTTAATAAAAACTGAACTCGAAGAACAATTATTTAAAACTATATTAGCTTATTTTTTTCTAAAATATTTGATGTTTTATTTTAAGTGTAATATTTTGATAAATATTGCAGTAAATTATTTTAGTAGAAAAATTTAGCACAACATTATTGCATACAAAATTGGAATAAATGTAAACGTTTGTCAAAAACATTGACATGAAAAAATTCTTAAAAAAAATACATAAAATAATTACGAAAAATCTTCAGATTATTACATTTTTCTTTTGAAATTATTATTTAATTTAAATTAGTAGGATTTTTTATATGTATTATATTTCCTAAAAATATGTAATAGTTAAAATTTTTTTCTGGATTTTTTTCTTTGTTGTTTTATGTTGAATTGGTAGTAATCGGTAATTTCGCAAACATTTTAAGTATTTTTTATGTAATTTTTCATTAAAAATTTGGCAAAATTCAATAAATATTTTAATTTATATTAAATAAATACTGATTAAATATTATACACGTGTATTTTTTTCTTTCTTTGTTATTATTTAATAAAAATTAATATAATTTTTTTGACAATTCCTAAAAAATCACAACTGCGTTTGACTGAAGATTTACACGTATATAAAATTGGAATTTGATACAAAATAATTTTATGAAAAAAAAAATTCAATTTGAAACAGAAAATTTTTACAGTATTAAAAATTGCTTTAAGATTAATTTAAAAAATGTTTCAAAATAAAAAAAAATAATTTTCAGCAGTTTTTTATTAATTTTTTTATATTTGAATTTATTTTAGACTTTTTAACAAGCGCACATTTAACCCAGAAATTGTATTTTATACTTTTTATTTAAATTTTCGTTTTTATTTTTTGATAAAAAGCTACAATAATTACAGTTTTTCCATGCATTGCAATTAAGAAAATCTAAGTTAAGGATAAAAAATATAAATAATATTATGTTTTTTAAAAGCCTATTGGCATAAGACTTAAATATATTTTTTTTTTAGCTACGCCAAATGCTTTATCAAGTACGCGCACTTAGTGTTAGCAACTATGACTATAATTTCATACATTATATATTTATGTTTAATTTAAATTGTTTCTGGTTAAAATCAATTTAATTTGAATTGATTTTATTTTTTTTCCGCTGCATTAACCACAAATTCATTATAATAATTATTTAATTTTAGCCATTATTACTTTTTTTTTCTTGCCGACAATATACTTTACAATACATACATTTCCATATATATGCTTATATAACAACGTACATTATGCATCTTATAGCTACACTTATACATATACGAGTACACCTACGACTTACAGCAATAGCTTAGACATATAAGTATTACACTACATGTACACGTATGTATGTATGACCTAAATTTACTTATGCCTTATTTACTTAGTGTACATACATTCGCATTTTCCTGTTTTTCACACCTCATTGATTACTTTCATTTCCAAATAATTTATTATTTTCATATTTCTTACGCTTTTACATACACAAATATATTTTTTTTGGTTTTTTTTTTATAAATATTTATTTATGTATTTAATTAAATTACTTCATCAACTTCTATGGCGCTGAATTTTATTTAATTTTTTCCATATATTACTTACTCATAACTTAGAATAATTGTATGTCACTCATACACGTATGTGTGTGGCATATGTGTACATGTGTGTATTTGTGTGTGTGTGTAGTTGTACGAATTTTCCTACAGCCACAAACAAACCTTTTCTGTGTCATTGCATCCTTTCACCTTTCGAATAAATGCCACAATTGCTCATTGTTTTGCTGAATTTCATTCTAAATGAAAAACATTTCACTTACACGAACATATACCTGTATGCGCATGAGTGTGCCTTTACCTAGCAATTCATTTTATTTATTTTACGCAAATTACAATTTTATTGATGCCATCAATCAATTATTGGTTTACAAATTGGCTGTGAATTCAATTTCTGGAAATGTTAGTTATTTTCATATGCGAAAATTAAATTATAATAAAAGTTTGTACATATACTCGTACATACGTACAAATATATTTAGTGTGCTGTGTTTGCATTTAAAAGCTAAAAACGGGTTTTTTCTACATAAAAATATTTATTGAGAAGTAAAAAACATATACGATATATCAGATGTAAACAAACAGAACTGCAACATTAGAAAGAAAAGTTCATAAATTTGCATTTAGTTGTTAGATTTTCACACATAAATAAATAAATATATATAATATACTCGTACATACCACACAACTCAGTACTATTTAGAGAACTGAGTTTCATATGTATTGCGTGGTTATGAATTTGTGTTGACAAATGATTTATGAACTTGAAGGCAGGTTTAAAATTACTTTAATCAAATAAAATTGAAGTTAGAAATTAAAATACTCCCTCTAATGAATATTCCTGCACGACACTAGTATGCAAATACTCCATTTAAATACTTGTATCTTAAACTTAAAGTCATACCAGTTTGTATCTGTTGGCAAATGTCTAGCACTTTTATAGTCAAGGAATAACATTGATTTCCACTAGCTCACAACTGCTATGTAATGTTAATCTAGCATGCGGAAATGTTATACTTCTGTTATCCACTGTTATAGTGCACTGTAAAATGCATCTCCTTACATCGTCAAGATAACCGAATGGTTTAAGCTTATGACTGTCGTATTTGAGTTTTACAGTTCAAAACTCGCTGCAAGTATATTAATTTTTATTTTCGGTAAAATAAATTAGCTAAATTAGCGTACTTAATAGTTGTTGGTTAATAATAAATTGAATAATATATGAATAGATTACATGGCTGATGTTGGCGCAGTGGTGCGACACTCGCCTGTTAAGTCAAGATCCGTCTGCCATAAAAAGTCTGATGAGGAGATGTGGTGATCTCCAAAACAGTTGTCATTCCTACAATTTTTCTTTGTCGTATAACAAAAAATATTCAATTCATGCAAACAAACCAGGCCTTACGCTTACTAAAAACTTAAAACAAAATTAATATCGTAATCGCGAAAACAATTCATAATGTTTTGTAACTAAAATATAAATAAAAAAACTATCTAAATAAATAAATAAGAAAAATATAAATAAATAAAAAACAAATAAATTAAATAATAAATGCACAAAAAATAAACAAGTATATATATTTAGAAAAAAATTGTTAAATGTATAAAATAAACAAATGAATATATAAAAAAGAAAAAAGTAAGTAATTTAATTTAAAAAAATAATAAATAAATAAAAACACTGATAAATCAAAAAAAAAATTAATAAAAAAAGCTAGTAAATAAATAAGTAAGTAAATAAATAAATAAGTAAATAAATAAATAAATAGGTAAATAAATAAATAAGCATAATATTTTATCTTTAAGAAAAAATAAATACTTAAAAAATTAAATAAATAAATAACTAAGTAAGAAATAGTTGAGAAAAAATTTATAATTTGATTCAAAAATAAATAAATGAAATAATAAATATACAAAAACTAAATTAGTAAATATATAAAGAAAAACCTAAATGCATAAAGTAAACAAATAAATACATAAAAAGAAAGAAGTAAGTAATTTAACATTAAAAAAAACATAAAAACTAATAAATAAGTAAAAACACTAATAAATCACAAAAAAAAATAAAAAAAGTAAACGAATAAGTAAGTAAATAAATAAATGGGTAAATAATCAAATAAGCATAATATTTTATCCTTAAGAAAAACTAGATATTTAAAAAATAAATAAATAAAAAATTAAGTAAATAAATAAATGAGTAAAAAAGTAAATTAATTAAATTAAAAATATATATATATTTAAAAAATTAGATAAGTGAATATATAAACAAAAAGAAATGTGTAAAATAAATAAATAAATAAAAAAACAAATAAATAAATAAATATATGAAAAACTAAATAAATAAATAAATATATGAAAAACTAAATAAATAAATATATTATATAAAAAAGTAAGCAACTTAATTTGAAAAAAATAATGATAAGTACATAAAACATATTTAAAAAGGTTAATTAAACAAACTTAATAAATATAAAAATAAAAAAGTTAATAAATAAATAATCAAAAAAATAAATATACAAACAAATAAAATATTTAATAAACAAATAAATAAATAAAAAAATAAATAAATATATAAACAAAATATTAAATATATATTAAAAATAATTATACAGAATGTAAATAAATAAATCATTGTATATAAAAAAAAATTAATAAACAAAGAAATTAATATAAAATAAAATAAAAAATAATTAAAAAATAAATAAGGAAATATTTAAATGTAATTTCTCTGTTCTGTTTATTCATGTTTCTGCTATAGACTGTTCTTTGATTGTCTACTATTTGTTTTTGTTTTCTTTTTTAGTTTTTCCTATGTACATACAGTGAGTAAAAAATTCACCACTGACTGCTTATCGGGTTTTCTTAACATTTAAAACTAAATTCTAGTGTTTTCACTTGTCCTGCATAATACTCTTAAGTACCTTTGCTTCTTTAAAATGGCGCCTTTAAATAAGTTTTTTTTTTTAGTTTACGGTACATAAAACTTATTCTTATGTACATAATTTTCTTTACTTTTGTGCATATTCATTACAATTTATGCATTTGTGTATGTATGTATGTATACAGCTGCTTCCGCTTGCTTCTCATAGATTTGCTTTTATCCATTCCATTACTATTTTTACAATTATCTTATACGCTCAATTTGCTTTTGATTTATTTATATAATATATAAATTTTAAGCTTAGTTTTCGATAAACCATTTTAAACTCATATACATACAATAATTTCCTTAATTTTAATGCCTGTGAGTAATGTGTGTATACACGTACATGCACGCTTTGTTGTGTGTGTGAGACTTATTTAAATAAGTTAATTTGCATTATTTCTGCTTCAGTGGCATTGGCTTTCTCCATAATTGAGTAATTTTATTATTTATTCGATTTAATAATAATAGAGATTTTTTGTTTTTAATTTTTTGTTTTTCTAATTATATTATATCGCATTAAATATCAGTCTTAGTCTACAAAAGCATTTCGTAATTTTGCTACAAAAAGTTTAATTAAATATAAATAATTGAATAAATATTGAAACTTAATGAAATGAACATGATTTCATAAGCATAAAGACCAAACAATTATTAAATACAAACAGCAGGTTTGTCGTTATGTGAATTATTTAATAAAAGTACAGCTTTTGAGCTTTTTTTAATAGAACTTCTTCGGATAATTTTTTTTAAGTTTTCCTAATAAAAAATTTAAAAACATGTGAAGCAAATTTTTTAATATATTTTTTTTTTTTAAATTTGCTTGCTTATTATTATTATTTGTTTAATTTTGCCCACTTTTTTTAATTGAGTTCAGTACAATTCATTTACTGCTTTATACCGCCTACCGTTCTAACACTAACCCTACGAGTCTCTAATTGTATTTAAGAGTTTACATATTGTACATAAAGTGTACATACTATACTATGTGTGATTTAAATCACTACTATTTTTTAATTATTTTCATTTCACTTTTTTTACTTTATATTACAAACTGGTCAATTATGTAGCTGAATCTTATGCAACTAACTATGGTAGTCATTTGAAGTCAAGGCATAGAGGTTTTTTGTTCTGTTAACAAAAGAATGTTAGAGAAGAGAGAGAGAGAGGGAAATTATGTAGATAAAAAAAAGAAAGCATATAAAAGTAAGCTTGGAAATTATTTTCGCCATTGAATCAATGCCTATAAAATAGTGTAAATATTAAAATAATAAAAATTTTACATTATTGGTTAAAAACAAAATTATTTTAAAACTTCTATCAAAAATAATGTTTGGTTAAAAAAACTTAAAAAAATTAAATTTATAAATTAGATAAAAAAAATCCAAATAATAAAGGAAATTAGTGAAACTTAAATTATCAAAAATCAAAAAACAAATAAAAGAATAATGTTAGTAGCTTAGAAACAAATGTATAAAAAACAAAAAAAATAGCAATTTGTGAAATATTTATATTTATCGGTATTTCTTCGCAAAATCCTACAACCACATTGATGGCTATTTGGGGTTACTGCATGTGCTGTTTAGCCATATTAAAATTTATCATGTCTCACATTTCTTTTCCTTTTGGCGCAGCATTGCACATTGGATATACATTTTTTTTTTCAAATTTTTTATTTAAA
Source organism: Ceratitis rosa (assembly GCA_037013455.1). Taxonomy (NCBI): domain Eukaryota; kingdom Metazoa; phylum Arthropoda; class Insecta; order Diptera; family Tephritidae; genus Ceratitis; species Ceratitis rosa. Next base: position 37,361,537 of record JAWMAG010000012.1, read on the forward strand.
TATTTTTTTTTTTAATATTTTTTTATACAAATTTTTTTCACCGATTTCACTGTTTGCTAACCTTTTTTGAGCATTTTACATATATTTGAATTCATTATTTAGTGCATTTGAGTATGCCATTTGGTTTATTAGTTTTGCAGTAGTAGTAGTAGTATTTAATTGAAAATGAAACACCAGTATATCGGAGGTTTTTTGCTTTGTAAATTTTTCTTCATTTGTATTGCATGCACTGAGATGCCTTTATGTATGTATGTATTTGTGTGACATTTTGCAAATGTATTTTTCAGCGTATTTTGTTTATAATTTAATTTACATAAATATTTCAATTAAATTATTTTTTATTTTTTTTAATATTTCTTCAATTCTGGCGGTGAAATTTAATTTGCTCGCTTTTTTGTAGAGCTTAATAAAATTCATATATTGTATATATACATACATCTGTATATACTAAAATATTTTGAATAAAAATAATTTCATATTTTTCTAAATAAGTGCAATAATTATTTGTATTTATACGTACCGTGTATTTACAGTGAGATTTTTATAAGCTCTCAAAAGATAAAATAAATATTATTAATATTTTAAAAAATGTGTTTTTTTTTATTTTCTATGGATTTTTTTTTACCCGCATTTTGCCAACGCAGCGCTATTGAAGTGTAAGGAAAAATGTTTGAAATTGAATAATGATGTACATAATGAAGATATATTTATAATAATAAATTAGAAAGCGATTTTTTGACTAAAAAATGCGCTAGAACCTTAAAATTCTTTTTATGGAATTAACTATCATCAATTAAAGTTTTTATTTAAATATGAAATACTAAAAAATTACTAATAAAAATTTAAACTGACTAAATTTGTAAACGTATAGTGTACAAAGTTACCATCTGCTCAGAGTCACCACAACCAAAAAAAAAAAAAATATTAAAATGAAAATAAAAATAAAATAATAAAAATTATAAGAATAATAATAATAATAATAATAGTAATAATAATAATAATAATAATAATAATAATAATAATAATAATAATAATAATAATAATAATAATAATAATAATAATATTGTAATAATAATAATAATAGTAATAAGAATAGTAGTAATATTTATAATAATAACAAAAATGACATTAAATTAAAAATAATAACAATAAAAGTAACAACAATTATAATAATTATAGTAATAATAGTAATAATAATAATAGCAGCAATAATAATAACAAAAATAATATTAACAATAAAAATAATAATAATAACAATAACAATAATTATAATAATAATTGTGATATTAAAAAAAAAATAATAATAATAGTAATAATAATATTAAAAATAATAATAACAATAATTATATTAATAATCGTGGTATTAAAAAATAAATAAAAACAATAATGATAGTAATAGTAATAATAATAATGATAATAATAATATTAATAATAATAATAATAATAATAATAATAGTAATAACAATAGTAATGGTAATAATATTAATAACAATAATTATAAAATTAATAATATAATAAAAACACTAATAATAATAATAATAATAATAATAATAATAATAATACTAATAGTAATAATAAAAATAATATTAACAATAAAAATTCAAATAAAAATAATAATAATAATAATAATAATAATAGCAATAGTAATAGAAATAAAAATGAAAAATAAAAAAATAATAATAAAATTAATAATATAATTACAGTAATAAATTTAATATATTAATAGTTTTGGCTAGAATTCTTTTATTTTATTTTGAATTCTAATTGTCTGCTGGCTTGAGGTCAATAAAAATAAAAAACCCAATATTAATTTTGTTTCAGGTTAAACCAATGACAACAAAAAAAAAACAATAAATTAGATTATATAATAAATTTAACATAAACATACATACGTTGCACGTTCTAACCATTTATAGCCTAACAACGTTGTAAAGCGGTCTTTTTATGGCTTAAAAATTTAAAGTACAATAATATCAAAAAATGTTGCCTACATTTTGGCGCAATAACGAAATGTTTTCATTCAAGAGCCAAAAAAACTAACCAAGTTTTAATGAAATGTCGTTAAGAAAACTAATCTATATTATTAAGCAAACAAATTGTATCGAAATATATTTAATATTTCAATTCGTCAGGGTCTCTAAATTTCAAATAGCTTTTGTTGGACTCATTACCAATTAATTTAGGTTGCTGCGAGACTGTTTGAGGCATTTGATATTGCTACAAGCCCATACTTCCCTCTTAATAAATGCAAAAATTCCTCATAATAAATTTGTTCGAAACGCAAATATGACAAGTAATGGGTAATCTGTTATTACATGCAAAGGATGTCCTAAAATTAACTCTAAATCGCAATCTGAAGATTAAAAGTTGTCTTTTCTATTAAACTCAAAATTTGCATTCATTTTGAGTTACCCTATATTAGTCTGCCCAAGTGAGGAAGCCTGAAAACCCCGCGACGTGCTCAATAGTGTCGGAAATGAGTTTAATTGCTCAGCCAGTCTACTACAGCACTATTCATCTTTACCATCCGACTGTAAGGAAGAAAGTTGTGGCAATAAAAAATTTTCATAAATAAAATTAATTACAATAGTTTACTATTTATGAGCTCAGTTTTCATTAAAAAAAATCTAAACTATTACTTGCTATCTATAGAGAGAGTTGGTTTCACGGAATATATATCAACTCGCTGTTGAATGCTCTCTTACAGCGCAAATTTACATGGCGCTCTCATAAAGTAGCACATATCAGTTGAATCGCTGTGCCTTTTCCTGTTACGCGCTTTATAAAAAATTAAAAGATTTTTTTTGTTTTGAGTTTTAATTCATTTTCAAAAGTTTTTATTTATTAGAGTTTTGCAAATTATACATGGTTATGGCAAAATGTGTAGCGGCATTAAAAAATATAATTATGTAAGAGTTAATAAAATTTAATTTTAATTTTGAAAAAAATTTTCTTAAATTTAATTTTTATCTGCAAAAATTATTACTTAATAGAGGCAAATTTATTATGCACTAAATATGCTTTTTTAACTATTAATTATTTTATAAATACACATATTTTATATATAAATACACTTATAGTACTTACATTTAGCCATTTTATATCTTAAGAGCTGCTAAATATATATTTTTTTTAATTATTTTATGTTATTTGGTTTTTTTTTCATTTTGGTTTCATGTTTTTTTACCGTCAGATAGGCAACAAAAAATAAAACAATTTATTTTGAGTTGTTTAAAGCTAAGAGCTTTGTGATTTGCTGTACTTAGATTGATTGGCTTAAAATCAGAGTATTTACTTTTTTACTTCTTATAATCTGTGGTATTTTTCATTAACTCTCTAATTTAATATATTTTAAACACTTTGCTTAATTAGTATATTTTTTTTAATTTATAAGTGCGTGTTTTTTTCTCAAAAAGTTTTATACCAAAAAATAAGCATACAGTTAATTGAAGATCGTCTTCAAATCTTTATTATTATTTTTTTTTTTTCATTACCTTATCAAGCATCTAGTTTTGGTAACTTAATTCTAGTTTTTTTTTATATTTTATTTAAATTTATTTTATTTTATTTTTTCAGTGAATTTTACCATTTAATTTTTATTTTTATTTTTAGCATTTTTACCTTAAATTTAGTGTTTATTAAGTGTTATATACAATCATAAGCTAACTACGAATTATCTTTGCCTCTTTTTGTGTTTGTTTTTCGGTTAAAGCAAAACAGGCTTTGTTGACATTTTTTAATTTATTACTCAAGTATTCTTATATTTTTTATTGTATTTACAGTGTTTGCTAAAATTGAAGTTTGAGGCATACAAATGCATTGGAAAATTGCAAGAGATCGTTAATGAAAATAGTTTAATAAATTGTAATAATTCCAAAACATTAAAAACTCATAAAAAAACTAAAAAGGAAAAACATTAAAAAAATTAAACAAAATTACTCAATTAAAGTAAAGTTAAAAAAAAAATTTATTATATCAAACAAAAGATTTAAAAATAAAAATGTAAGCAGAAATCAATATGAGTGCTTTACGTGTATCAGCAGATTAACTATTTGCAAAAATAAAACAAAAAATTATATAAAGAATTAAATTTTAAAATAAAATCAGATTTAAAAAAGTTAATGACAATGATTTAAAAAAAAATGTAAACAATCCTAAAAACACTGAAGCGTAAAATAAATTAACAATTTATGAGGTTAAAAAATTTCAGTTTTTTCTTAACTATTTTTAACCAATTTTTTTTTCAAGTTTACTTTTTATTTACTTTTTCAAGTAATACATACGTTTTTAATTTTTTATTTTTTTTTTTTTTGTTTTTATTTTTTTCCATTAAATATTCTTAATACCACTGCTTAATCCTTACTAGCAGTACTCCACAAAAATACACATATGCATACATACATGTACGTCTGTAGTATCTCTGCATTATACTCAAGCACACCCACATTTGAGTAGTATATCCGTTACCCATTGCACCCGCACCCTCTGCCGCTGCTCTTAACCGATACGCCTTCTGCTACTGAAGCGCAACATTATCGCCGCTACGCCCGCCAGTGTTGTTGTGGCCATTGTCAGCCCATAGCCGCCCGATGACATATTACTTTGCGCCTGATTACTGCGCACATCCATGAGATCACGTGACAATGGCAACTCAGTTGGATCACTCAACTCATCGTGACACGGCAGACGCTCCGGTTTGAGTGTGAAGAGACGCACTTTAATGCCGAGCGGTTGTGGTTTGTTCGCAGCATGTTCGGTGATTGTGTTGTGTGTCATGCCGAGCACATCGTTAGTTTGTTGATTGTACAAAGCATTCTGTTTGAGCGCATCCAAACCGTCGCCGAGTTCGACTTGTTGGGCGAGTAGTAGGCCATGCGGCGCTGTATCACCGCCACCAACCATGCCGGCCGTTTCATCGTAATAATCATCTCTCAGATTTGCGGGTAATACCGATTTCTTTTTCTTCTCACCGACAATTTGTGCTGTCGCAATATCGGGTATGCCCGAAGCGGCTAAGAAAGCATTATTGAAAACTTCGGGTTGACTGCTGGCAGCAATGCTGTGATCGCTCTCAACTGCTGTTGCCTCACGTTTGCTGAGTGAGAGCACATGTTCACTATGTTCGGGTGTCAGTGCAATGGCCGCGGCGTCGATCACTTCAACATCTTCTGCGGTTAGCTGTACTTGACCCAAACGTTGGCTGCCGCCGTTAGTGCCACGCTGTGCGCCGCCATTTTGTCGTGCTTTGGAGAAACGCTTGCGTCCGCTATTGTTGTTGCCACCGAGATGGAGTTCAGCGCTATTCATGCCATTGTAACTCGAGCCGATATTCAGTAAATCCAAAATGTGATTTGGTACGGGTTCAATGAAGTTCGATATCTTCGGATCATGTAGAGTGCATACGAAACCCTCGAGTGCCTCACGTAGCGCGATGTGTCTTGTGCGATTCTTCAATTCAAATATCCATTGTAGGCGACAATCGCAAATGAAGTTATTGTCTGCAAAGAAAGAGAGAGGGAAAGAGGGAGTGATGAGTTTTGTAAAATTGTTGTTATGTAGGCAATTGTTTAAGTCTAGAAGTCCAATATACAATGAGTTCAGCCAATTTTGTAGGAACAAAACGAGCTGCATCTCCAAATGCAAAGCTTATATGAATACAAATCGGGCGAATATTGATGGATTGACAAATTGCAAATTGACAACCGGCTGGCGTTGCTTAAATTCGCTGTGTTCACCACTGCGTGGGTGCGTTACGCTATATAGTTAGTACTAGTCTAGAGTATACCCTTCAAGCTATGAAGCTTACTCAAACAATTTTTTTTTTGTCCGATGTTTTGTGACCTAAATGTTCGAGCTAAAAACTGCGGCACGGTCATCGGCACCTTTTAACTCTAGCTCATCTGCAAACGTACGTTTGTTGACTACCCAGAGGACACTTGGTCAAAGACCGGAAGTAATGGCCTGCTTGAACCATATGTAAAAGAATCGTTTCTGGCCTCTCCTAGGGAAATGACAGTAAAAATCTCTCCTTCCTCACTTGCGTGAACTTCTTTTCCTTGGTCCCATCTTCTGGCTTTATGGTACCGAGTAGAAAAGAATATTAAAAAACAGAACGACTGAAGGTTATAACGAGAAGTCTCTCAAGGTAGCCGAGATCTACCAGGATTTCCTTAAAATGTTTGTTAAAGAACACACACACAATGTTGAATTCGACAAACACAATAAATACCTTGGAGCGAGGGAAGGTCGGCTGCTCAGACAACTTGACTAGAAACGACAAAATATAATATTCAAACGACGCGGTGCCAGATAGTTCGAAGGAGAAAATTTCCGCGAAGAAGTTCAGTCAGCTGTCTTTAATTAAACCAAACACAGAAAGCTTTTAGTGGTAATAAAAGGCAATATACGTGTTACTATTGAAGCCGTCCGACTAAATGGGCGCTTCAAATAGCAACATAAAGGACTTTACTCAAGAAATGCCAGTAGAATTAGGAAATGGGACAAAAGCTGACTCAATTTCGAAGCTTCACGACTAAGCGAGAGAACAGCGTAGAGGTGAGGAATGAGCAATGAGAAGAAATCTGATTGTGGCACTTAAAACTAGCGCAAAACAAAGGGGATGCTAGGACTGCGGATTGATTCTACCTCAAAATTCTAAGGCTAACATAAAAAAATAAGGTGTTGGGGATAGGAAATGAAGAAAAGGCTGCTTCTTTAAGTTATATTAAACCTATTATATAATAGAGAGGACGCTAGCAATGAGGAGCGAGGGAAGAGTTCACTCTAATTCGAAGAAGCAAGACTTATTGAAAGCAAAAATCAAAAAGGAAATTTAAAAAGAAAGCTATTTAGCACTTACTACCACACTTCAATCTGCTGACACTTAGCAACTTGATACCTGTAGTATCTATTGGTTGTGTTTGGTGGGAAGAATTCCGTTTTTATAATCACCTTTTTGCTTCAAACTGACCGAGATTTGATGGAATTTTAAAAATGTCAATGATAAAATTTTCTCACTTTTGACGTAGGCCGAGTTAATCTTAATGAGACATAAAAAGTGTTTTTGTTAAAATTTCAAGCTCTTCCCGCTAACCTTCACACCCAGTCAAACCTGTTAATACCGCGAGAGCATTTATGACATGGAAACTCCTTTGTAAAATCTTGATATTGCTTTGAAGAATTACCATTAGTGGTCCTTGTAGCATTTCAGGGTCGCAGTGAGACACACAGTTCACCACACAGTTCAAATCTCAATTCAGTTGGATCTCCCAACTTTGAAAATTTGTCAAAATATATACTCAAATTGTAACAAATATCCTGATAATTTCCTTATTCACGCCGTGCTAAAGGGTATCACATATGTGCCATCACTATTTCCGTTAACTACACTTCCTTTCTCACAACACTACCTAACCAATGAACTGAGCAAGTGAGCAAGTGAGTGAGAGAGTGAGTGACTGAATGAATACGCCTCTCCAATAAACACAACCTGTAGCTTGTTGCAGCAGCAACAACAATAATAAATGCTAAAAAGTGAGCAATGAATACAGTATCCAATGCTATTGGTATGCCAACTGCTTCGCATACACTTTAGCCTTTATTGTTGCTGTTGCTGGTGCTGTTGATGGTGCTGTTGCTGTAGTCACATGGAACTGTTTTGTTTTGCATCAAAAGCGTACCAGCGCTGTCAAGCGTTTCAATTACGTGCTCAATTATTAGCCTTCACGCCCGAAACGAAGACGAAACTCAAAAAAAAAAAGAAGGTCAACAAGCAGACACGCCATACACATATCCACAAACAAGCATATGTATGTATGTACACGTACAAACAATAAATGAAGTGCAAAGCATATACATACATAGTTCCTTCCATCACAGCTTTCGGCCTCCATAGCTTCCATGCTAAGACTTGCTTAGACAATTGTTTGGAAAACTGTATGCGTTAGATGACTTGACTGCCGCCTCTTCTGGTTCTGGCCGACCAAAAGCTGTTTGGACTGTAAAAGTCTGCTTTTTGTTTGCGTATCGCATTCAAATACTTGCTATTCTATAGACGAATTTCGCCGCTTTGGCTGACCAAGCCAGCAGTCTTGTCCATCTACCGTTCTGTTCAGCTATTTATCTATCTATCTTTTTGTACATCTGTCACCCCGTCCACTTTCCGTCATGTTTGTCGATTCCTGCTTCAAATCGAAATTCGTAGTCTGTCTCACTGTCATGCATGAGACTGTATACCCTTCCCTATTTCGTATTTTTCTTCTCCGCTGCAATACAATGCCATTTATTGCGCTTCCTTCGTCGCCTGATCTACCAACGCCAGTTGCTCGTGCTACCGTGCCTGGTGTCTGACCTGCGTTGCCTGCCTGCTACGGTTTGGCATTTCATTTCGTCTCGTTCGAATTGGCAACCAATTGAGATGTCGCTGTCAATTTATTTAGCTGTTACCGTCTAAATCTCAGCCGTATTGTGACTTGACGTTGAATTTCCAAAATTTCAAATTTCACATGCTCCCATTATTGCCTTCCCTTTCACTCTCTCTCTCTCTCACTCTCTCTCTCCTGGTGTCTGCCTTTCTTTTGGTCGAATGAAGTTTTGTGACTTCTCGAGTTGCATTTTATTGCACTAAAATTGCTTGGACTTTTTCTGTTTCTGTTTGCTGTTCTGTTTCTGTCACTTTTGGTATTTTTTTTTTGTTTTTTTTTGTTTAAAGAAAGTAGCATAACAATTAAAATACATTGACATCGGTGTTGATGCCTTGTCGATTTCGATTATCCACAAAAGTCGTCTCAGATTAAGAGAAGTTGACAATTGAGTGGAGTAATGAAAGACAGTTTATCACAACATTTGTTAGAAAACTTCGATTAGCACTTTAGTTTTTGGCTTTGCGGTTAAAATATCGAAAACAATTTAGAAAGTTTTGATTAAAATTTGTGATATAAAATGTTAAGTGTTTTTTTAAAGCGAGTAAATTTATAAATATTTAGTGATAGTGATATGTAAGTTGGGCTTCTATTTTATATAGAAAATGTCATCTTTTGTATCAGCTTACTTATAGTCAACTTTTTGTAGTGCCGTTGAAGTAACCTTACAATTTTTGGAGAGTCGAAGCAACACGTGACGTCTTCCGCTCTTCTCTAATTGTGTAGACGTTCAAAGAGTGGTAGAAGAGAGTATTAGAAAAAGAGTGATAGAGAGAGATATCAAGTTTATAGTCTCTGTTTTGGTATGACAAAAAGTTATATATTGAAAACTTCTGCTAAGTTTCCTTTCCATCTCCTACATGCCATACAGAGCTGTGATATTTCAAAGAAAACGTTTAGAAGATAACGTTTAGCTCATTAGAAGTACAAAGGCTAACTAAGATAAAGAAAATCCTACAGCTTAACCATCATGTCAGCACTGTTTCGATTGCTTCGGAGCTAACCATTGCACGAAGAAAAGCTTGAAAGCTCTTGAAAAAGGCTGGATGCACAAAGAAGCTCGATGTAGTGGTGCCACATGAGTTAACGCGAAAACTCCTCACCACACCCCACCTAAATGGTAACAAAATAACCCCATGTCAGAAGCCTATGGTAACTGGTGATGAAAAGTGGATCACTTGCAGCAACGTCAAATGAAAATGGTTCTAATCGAAGGGTAGTGAGTCGGCACAAACGGTCTCCAAGCCAGGTTTGACGGTCAGTAAAATTTTGTTGCGATTTTGCTGCATGGCCAAACTATCAGTAATGGGACCGTCTGAAGAAAGCAATCGCCCAGAAGCGCCCCACCTTGGCCAACAGTTCTCCTCCTGTGTTTCATCAAGACAATACCAGACCACATACATCGATAGTGACTCGCCAGAAACTCCGAAAAGTTGGTTGGCAGGTCCTTTTGCATTCAACTTATAGTACTGACCTTGCTCCAAGTGATTGTTATCTGATCCTGCCTATGTCGATTGATTTGGCTGGTGCAGAATTGAGCTCAAGAGAAGCCTTCAGCCTTCTATCTATTACACAAAATAATGAATGACTTGTCACTTGACCAAATGTATAGTTTGGTGGAGAACAGGTTTTAAATAAGATATTGGTCTATAATAGTAAGAAGAAGGCGGTTATAAGAAAAAGTACACGTATATCTTGTATTGTGGCAAGTCCACTCGTTAGGTACGGACGAATGTAATACATTTTTCTCGTTTTAAAAAATTAAAAGTCATCAATTCAATGGGATTTCTCTAACTAAACTAAGTAGTATTCTAATATTGGAATTTGCAACACGCTAGAGAAATTGCATGACAGTACTGAGTGTAGTATTAGCGTGCCTTGGGATGTGTGAAACTGTACAGATAGTGGGCGGGAGCGAGGCTAAATGAAGTAAATGAAGATACTCTGAAGCGTTCGCAGTTGGGAGCAAGAACATTACTGAGTGTATAATTATCTAATACATTGGGTGTATGCATTAATTCGTGCGGTTTTCTAAGGGAGGGCTCAACTAGTATTATTTCGCGTCGTGTTCACCTGCGGCTATATTCATTTCAAAAGTACTGTCATTTCGCGTCGTTGTTTTAGCGTGAACAACAATTTGTGTCATTCATTTGAAAATGTCGAAATTTGTACTGGATAAAGTGTTTTTGCGGGGAGTTCTTCTTCATACTTTAACATGAAGAAAAGTGCTACCGAAAGCCATCGTATTTTACTGGACGTTTATGGTGACCATGCTTTAGCCGAACGAACGTGCCAAAAGTGGTCGTCAAGACTTATACGACGTTTTTCGCCTTGATCGAAGAAAAATTGTAAAATTGTAAAATATAGCGAATTTTCTCTTTGCTGGTGTCCATCTTTGACGAGCGCTCACAACGTACTGAGTTAATCAATCGAAAAATTGTCAAAGACAAACTTTTAGCGCGGATAAATGCGTTTTCAGCGCCGTATAGTATGACATGATGCGACACGCAACACTAGTACTATGGACAATAACGTCATCTCTTAGATAAAAACCGAACGAAATTTTTACTTGACCTAATATTATACAATTTCTGATGTATTCATATTTCACTAAACCCTTTCTTCTTCAACTAAGTGACAACTAAAACTACTGACTGAAAAGTACGTTTAATAAATTCCTAAATTCTGCTGATGATTATTCTCTTTATTACATGGCATATTGTTCGTAATCAACTTCCACTACTCTTGCTACTACTAAAATATTTATAAAACTACACCCTGGGGAGGTGTGCGGTACAAGCATATTACAACAAATAAACAACTAGTAAACTAACGTAGTATGTAGGAGTAAATATATAGTGTTAACGTATGTTAACATACATGCATACACATGTGTCTAGCGCTGGTAAATTTATGTAATATGCTGCTTGTTATTCTTGCCAAAGGCGTACATCAGTCCCCTAAACAACATTTATCTTTTCGGTGCTTTTCATGAAGATAAAACTAATATTCATGTCGACGTTGCTGAATAGTTACAATATTTATAGGTGTGTATGTATACGAGTAGATCCCAAAGGTCAGTTGTATGTATGTATGTTATATACATATATATATTTGTATTATATAGCCAGTGGCTATGGAAATGGACAACAATAATAATAATAAAAACAAAAATTTTTAATACATACATACATACATAGAAACATACGTATGTATTTGCGTAGTTGTTGTAACCTGACAGCGAAAAAGCAGCAAAATAAATTAAAAATTATATAGAGTGCCGGTGGCGTTGGCAGTGGCGGGTGTTTTTCTGGCTAGTCTTTTGAAGTTTGCCCCTGCAATTAGCCGACAGGCGATTATGACAATATTTTTTATGCTTCTAAATGCAAAAATTTGCTATTTGCTGCATTTGCCGAGTGTTTGAGTGAGTTTGACATCACTTTCTTTCACTCTGTAGTTGAAAGTGCCACAAACAGAGGATGAAAACTCAATTTGCTGAAGGCAAAGTGGGTTGTGCACTTTGTTAGAATTTTTTTGATAAAGCCTGAATGTGTCCCCATTGTGTGGGCCTGTGTGCGCCGAACATGAGTGACATCATGACAAATTAGCTTGACTTGTTGTTGTAAATGTTGGTGTTGAAGTTGTAAATGTTTCAGCTGACAAGCGTGAAATTTTTAGTTAATTTTTTGGTTTTTTATTTTCTTTGGGAACTTTTAGGTAATTTAATATTTTGTTTGATATATTTTAATTTGGTCAAATATTCACTCGGTTAATTCATTCGATTTCTTTTGCTTTCTTTGTTTTTCTTCTCTTTTTTATTCTCTAAAACTTTTCGAAAATGTGTCAAAAAGTCATTTGCCGTGGCTATCGCTTTCGCCTAAAAATTTTCTACTGTCATTCCCGTTGTCTGCCTACCAATATTCCATGCATTTTCGTCCAAAATGAACTTTGTCCATACACATATGTAAGTTAGTTTTAAATTAGTTTACGAGCACTTGACCGTTAGTTGAGTGGAAAGTGGTTTGAGGCCAAGTCAATTTGCTATTTCACCAGTCGTTTAGTGGTTTAGTTGGTTAGTTAGTTAACACTTGACTTGATGTGGTAATACACTTACACTTATTGCATATAAATATATACTTTATATGAAACAAATTTCAAAATTAACTTGGAAAATTTGCAGTCAACATTATTTCTATGCAATTTTCTACAAAATTTATAACAGTTTTTAATGAAAATGGGTAAAAAAAAATAAGTAAAAGTTTCAACAAAAATTTTCGTAATTAGAAAGGATTTATGATTTTTTTACGCAATTGTAGGCAATGCTAATGCATAAAAAGGAGGTACCATGTGAAGTGTAAACCATTGCCTACATTTAGGCGGCCATTAGCGAGGACACATACCTAATGTGAAAATATTTATTCAGATTTCAGTTAAATTTAATGCTGCAAGTTGCAATATTTTTAAAGTAAATATGTATGAGTTGCACAGTGGACAGCCGGAAACTTGTCTCCGTGCGCTTTAAAAGCCTTTACGAAGCCTTTTTTTACTTATATTAGTCAAGTGGTTAATAGTCAAGACTAAAATTTTAAGTTTCAGGAAACAATTTCCTAATTTGCCGTATCATCTCAGTAGAGATTGTAAACACTTCAGAGTATATTTTTGAAATGAAGTAAAAAATATGCTTAGAAAAAGCCATCGGCCGTTCGGAGGTGGCTTGGAAGAGATTCCTGGACAGCAATTCAAAGATATATATATATTTTTTTTTTTGAGTGAGAGTTATTACTAAGCGGATAACATGGTAACAGGTGGGAGAAAAATAGCACAAATTCTAGTTTGAATTGACCACGTTCTTAGTATATACTTTGTCAACTGTCTTCTATCGACAACAAGTGAATGCCCTTTAAGTTATAGAATAAGTTATGGAAAATTCACTAAACCTCATTTACAAATCAATTTGGTGAGGCTCATTTCTACCTCGATGGCTGCGTCAATAAGCAAAACTGCTGCATCTGGAGCGCAGAAAACTCTTGATTTGTTATTTAAAAGCCTCTCCGTCCTCAACGAGTAACTGTTTGGTGCGGTTTATGGTCCGGCGGGTTCATTGGTTCTAATTTTTTCGAAAAGTGAGATTGGAGTAACAGTTCCAGTGAATGGGTTGCGCTATAGAGAGATGATTAATTATTTTTTATGACCGCGCTACCCACCACACAAGCAAAGAAATCATCGATCTTCTAAGGAAAAAGTTTCTTTGAGTAACAAAACCACACCTCTTATTGGGAAACCTGTTATATTATAAAAAGTAAAACTGATTGACATTTTTTTTTCTATAAAAAATATTCCAAAAAAAGGTTGCCAGACCACTATCTACTATAAGACTTCTTGAAATATTTAAGAAAAAAATTGAGGGAGGTTGAGGGAAGTTTCATTTCTTTTATGCAAATAATTGAGCAAAGCCTTGAAGACTCTGATCTATAATTGAAGTCAAGCAACTCTCCGAAACTCAACATAACTTTGATGTACTCAACTGATCCCTCTGATAATTTAATTGGAAAAAATATATCATTTTCGAAAGATTTATCATTTAACTTTCAAACAACACTCAACCACATCTGCTGCTCACATATTATGTATTATATTATATTGTATTATACCTAAAAGTTATTTAACCAGTCAAAAATAAATTTTTTACTTAATTTACCAACTACATTTACCAATATTTTATACACATTTTCAAAATAAATTACTTTTGCTGCTGTTTGCTGTTATTTGTTGTTGTTTGTCTTTAAGTGTATTTGCAAATTTATTACACCCTATTAGGAAGCCATTAAAATGCCAAAACAAACATTTGACCCGAACAATAAAAAGGACAAATTGCATTGCAACATGCGTTTAAATTGACTTTCAATTTGCAAGAAACTTTCAACACACAAACACACATACATATTCTTATACACACTACTTACAGCTTGCAGATAAAAATAACATTAAACATAAAAGCAGTTAGTTGAAGGAAAAGCAGAGGACATCAAACAAGTGTAGCGCAGCAGCAGTAAAGAACATATGTTGAGTGTGCTCATACGTACATATGTACATACCTACATATGTACGTATGTGTGCATAAAATTGCTTATGGGCTTTTTGATATGTTATATTTATGTAAGTGTGTGTGTACTTGAAAAGTGGTTATAAATCTAGCGCAATGCAATGATTTGTGGCTTCGACAGCAGCAACAACATATTGGCTTATAACATACCTATATATATAAATACATATATTTATTTGTATATACATAATTTTAGATTGCACATGTGGCTTTTACGCACGATTTGTCGGTCAAGTGATTCATGTGATTAAATATATACGCATACATACATATATGTATGTATACATATTTTATATACGTAAATATTTACACTTGAGAGCTTTGCAATCGGATGCGCTTGAGTATTTAGTTCATTCAGTGGGAAATGAGCTACTTTTAAAGATAAGAGAGAGTTCATCCACTGCATATCATATCAATAAATTTACGAGCAATTAAATGCGTAAGCCATTTATTATATGTGTATTTGTATATAATATATACTATTACCAATAAAATATTTCAAAGCTACTGCTCGTTGACTTTGAATGATTTCTACACAATTATTTGCACATCATTTCGAATATAATTGCATATAAATATAGGTATATATTTAAATCTTACTGTTTGCCTGTGGTTTTATTTTAGCATTTATATACAAACATACATTGGTCTACCGCTTGATAAACCATCTAAGCTTGCTCAGCCTTGGAATTATCTCCGGCGCGTAACTCAATGCAAATGCCTAAATTATATCTTATGTTGGTTGATTTAAATTAGTTATTCGATTTGAGTACAATTACGCATTTACTATGCAAATATTTGCAAATACGTTATTTGGTTTTGAATTGAATATGACTTTCACACTTGTGGGTCTGTGTGTTCGAAAAGCCTGTAGGAAATTTAACCATATGACAAACCACAATTTGTGCTGGTTTATTTCAAGCAATAATCATAAGATTCCTTCATAGTTTTGCTTAATACTTTAGTCTATTCCCACATATTCGAATATTAAAATAATTTACTGGAGCTTGCGTTATCAAAAGGCGAAAATATCTTATAAAAGTAATGTTTTTTTTTATTTAAATTAATTTATTTTTTGAATATAATTTTTGTTATTTTATTACACTTAAATTTATTTATCTTATTTTATTTTATAAATTTTATTACATTTTAAATTTTTGTATTTTATTTTATTATTTTACTAGCTTTTTTTATTTTACTTTATTTATTTTGTTTGTTTTCTTATTTTAATTTGCTTTTGGATTTATTTTCATTTATTTAATTTTATAATATTTTATTTTGTATTAAATTAATTTGTTTTAATTTATTTTAATTCATTTAACATTCGTTTAAATATATTATTTTACTTAATTTTATCTTATTTTTTATATTTATTTTGTTTTAAGTTTCCTAACATGTATTCACATCTTTTTTGTTAATTTAATTTAACACTTTTTGCATTAAAATACTATTTTACTTTGTTTCATTTTATTTCATTGTTTTTTTTTAATTTTATTTAATTTTACTTTTTTTAATTAAGCTTTTTTTTAATTTAATTAACATATATTTTTTTAAATATTATTTAGTCTTCTTCTAATTCAATTTTATGTTTTTTATTTTAGTTTATTTTCTTTTATTTTATTTTATTTTATTTGGTTTTATTTATTTCATTTTATTTTATTTTATTTTATTTTATTTTATTTTTTGTGTTTTATTTTATATCTTTTATTTGATATTTCTTAAATTAATACTTTATATTTCTTTTATATTTTTTTAAATTTATTATCGTTATTTCATTTATTTTTATTCTACTTTATTTTATTATATTTAATTTTTTTAAATTTAATTTTTTATGTTTGTTTTTATTTTAACATATTTTATTTCATTTATTTTTTTAAATATTTTTATATTTTTTTTTCTTAATTTAAATTTTTATTTTATTTAATTTTTTATTTTTTTATATTATTTTAACTTATTTTTTATTTTATTTACTTTAATTCTACTTTATTTTATTGTATTTGCCTTCGTTTTATTTATTTTATTTTATTTTGTTTTGTTTTCCTTTTTTTAATTAAATATACGTATTACTTAATTTTTACTTCGTTTCATTTTATTTTTTTTTAATTTTTTCTTAATTTTAATTTATTAGTTTTATATCTTTTTTGCATTACTTTATTTTATTGTGTTTCAATTCTTTTATTTTATTTTAATTTAATAATTTTTATTATATTGTACTTGTCTCAATTTTATATATTAGAATTTATTAGTTAAATCGGCTTTAATGGAAATCTTTTTTCTTTTTTTCAGATAAAGTTCATATCAAAATGTTGGTAAGAAAATGACATTAACTTAATTTTAAACTAATTTTGTCTCTTTATTTAAATTAAAAAAAAATGTGGTACGTGTCAGGAAATTCCCAACTGGCATCATCAAAATCAATAGTCTTGACACACACATATCATAAATGTCGGTGTAGCGCTTTCACTCCATCATTTTCCTTCACGAATAAGCAAATAACGAATATGCTTATTTATAAGAAAAAATTTAGTACATATATAAATATATGCATTTACATATACATATACATATACGTATGCACACGCATAGAGTTTATTGAATAAACTACCATCGCATTTAATCGCATGTGACTTCAGCGCCGTGTCTATAAATTTTAAACATTTAATTTCCGTTAGGATATAGAACGCCGCAAGTGCCTGTGACTTATGCGTGCATATGTGTGTTTCTACGGCAAATGCGTAACCTTTGGTAGGCGGCGCACAGCTATGACTTCTCGCCAGTTGTGTGGTATTCCGCCGCTACTTTAAGTATTTATTTCTTTTTCTTTGAATGCTTTGGCATTTGTTATTTATTTTTCGTTTTAATATTATAATAATTTTTTTTTCCGTTTAAGCATGGTTTTCGATATGCATCGAGAGTCAAGTGAAGATACGAAATTAATTTATGTTTGAATACACAAATATTTTTTTTTTGCAGTCGCTAACAGACATGCCACCAAATACATGCACTAAGACAAGTTGAATATATGAAGTGAAGATAATTTTCTTAAGAATTTCCTGAAAAATAAAGGAACGTAGATACGAAAATTTTTCTACCTTTGCGCACAGCTATCTATTATCTACTCAACTTATCTCAGCAGCTTTTGGTAATTCTTTTTACTTTCCATCTTCTATATTTTAACTTTTTATTTCTACGGTAATTTTTGGGGGCTTTCACGGTTTTGTCTTTTTTTTCGTGATAGTCACTAGATTTTTATTTAATTTTATTTATTTTAATTTCATTTCGCTCACACCTTCACTAAACGATTTTAGGTCTTTTTGCTGCGCGAAAATGAAGAAAGTAATTTTTCTTTTCCATTTTGCTTTCATTTCTTTACTTAAATTACTTGCCGAAATTTAATGAGTTTTGCTATTTATTTTACTTTGTTTGTATTTTATGTTTTGATTGTGCTCTTGCTGTTATGTTGAGTTGATTTGTTATAAGTTTGACTGCAAGTAGACCGACGACGAAGAGTGCGCACATTACGAGAAAATTAAATTTGATTTTTATTTAAATTTAGCAGAAAAAGAAAGAAAGATTTTTAGAAATATATCTCATTTATTTTAATTTTATTATGCTTTTGCGTCTGGAAAACTTTAGTATTTTGGGGTTGGGGTTTTCACTAAAGTGAGGAAAATAGTAAAATAAGTATAAAGAACAAATATATGAAAGATGAAAATTGCCAATCACAATGTATTTGTTTATTTCTTATTGTCTTTTTAATTTTTTAATTTCATTTCATCCTAAATGTAGGCAATATTTTTTTATTGAAATTGGAGTGGGTTGAGAAAAAACATTGCCTACATTTGATCGCACCGCTGTATTTAAGCGGATAAATATTTGCTAAAATAAATAATTTTTAATACAGTAAGAGGCTATATTTTTGCAAAATCTTTTGTTGTTTTGAGAGTTGAACTGTTTTTAATTACATCTTACATTTATTTATATTTTTCAATATTGGATTTATATTAAGAGCTATAAATTTTATTCTACAATACTAATTTTATGAGAAATATATACATTTTCATATCGAAGGTATTAAAAATGTACGTTAAACTGTCATAGCGTTTTTCAGTATGAGCCTATATGTAGGCAGTGTTTTAATTTAATTACAACAATTATACACATTACACAGTACTTTAATGAGCCACAAAAACATAAATAAAATCATAAATTTAATTTGATTATTTAAAATTATTAAAAACTAAATTAAATAATAAAATTTAATATTAAACTCATGGTTCTTTTCAGCACGCTGAAATGTAGGCAACATTTTTCGTTTTGTAATATCTTACATATGTAGCCAAGATGTAGTAGCTGCCCTTCATTAAGATTAATAATTTACAATACTAGAAGCAGCATCAGTGATGCATGAGTAGCTAATAGCTTTCGTGTACCAAGCGTGTATATCGCCGGAAGTAGGTATGCTTTAACTTCTGATGCTAATTATCACAGAGAGCAGCAAGCTACAAGTGAATTGCAGAAGCAAAGCCATATCGTGGTAACGCAACCACAAATGAGTTTTCTTTATTATTTATGCAAAAAACTCGCACATACCAGTAATTACATACATACAATTGAATACACAGTAAAACCAACAGTGCCACAAGAGCAAAATGAGTATGTGGCATGCGCGGATGATGGGTGAATTCGTTGGGTTTCCCAAGTTTTCTCTTTCTGTTTGCATTTTACGTTGAAGCAGAGGGAGTTTGAGATTGAGGTGAGCTGTATATTTGGTTAATAAATTCAACTAATAAAGTACTTTAATGTTTACCATGCGAAGGAGTGAGACATGTAAATGAACTAATAAATGTATATACATCACCAATGTGTGGTATGTGGCATCACCGAATAAACGTTCGTCGTTTTTTTCTTCCTTGAGGTGCTTCAATCACACACTTAAATATATGTAAATTTAATCAATGAGTGTAAGCTAACGCCTAACGGTTTATGACTTCACAAACAGCGTTGCGCATAAATATATGTACTTTTATTGTGTACATACTTGTATGTAGTGTGTATGTACTACAATACATATAGGCTCATAAACAATGTGTCTGGATTTACTCACATTTTTGCTCACGTAAAATCCTTTAGGTGTGTACGTAAGCGGCGATAGCACTTTGTTGCTACAACTTTTATGGCTGTGAATATTATTTTTATTTTTTTGCTTCCAAAAAAAATATTACATGATTTTGTCACGGTTACGCTTTACGTTTTAATTTTATTTTATATACAGGTGCCTAAGAAATGTGTATGTATGTATTTAAAGGATTTTCCAGTTCATGGTTTCAAAAATACAGAGTTGTATTTTGACATATGTCAAACTCAAATGTCAAACTAAACATGCTTTGTTTTAGTTAAAAGTAAGACGTTTATAAAAATGAATCGCTTATCAACCTCACAACGCATTAAAAATGTTAAAACTTACTAAAAAAAAATAATGATTCAAACGTCCCCACGTGTCGTGGCCTTAGATCTTCAGTTTGCTTGTTCCATATCAAATATCGCTACTGTAACTGAAAGTGTAGTGAGGTGTTATGAAGTGTTGTCAAGCTTCTGATTATGCAGTTACAGTCACTGAGCTACTAAATACCTACTCCTTAGACCACAACGTATGTAAACCTTGTACAAGATGCGGTAACAAATCCGTGTGGGGCATATTCGGTTGACGGGTTCGCCGAAGTCTAATTGCAGCGCCTGTTCATCTGAGGTGCGGCAGAGAGCGGACGTCGGTTTTGAAGCAAACGTGAATACGGCTGTGTAAGCTGACTTTATGTAATACCAAAATCTACGCCAGTATCAAGAAGGACCTCTCCGAGCCGTTCAGACATCTTTAATTTATTGCAAGAGAAAATAAAATGAGCTGCAGAGCTGATTAGAGAAGGTACAGCTGCTGGCTTACACCGATGATATTGTCATCATAGGCCATAAGAACCGAGCCCTTACCTTTACTTTCTTCAGATAGTGAATAAGAAGATTTAGCTCTGACTTGAGCTGCTTTGCTCTATACGAGTATGTAGTTTTCTTTAGGCTCACTTCCGAAAAATATTGAACTCCAAAATATAAGCACTCCTAATCCTGCTTACTACAATATTGCTAGATATTTTGTGCAAATTTTGGAAAATAAATTTACATTTCTGTATATACATACCTACATACAATAAACCATAATTGCTAATCTTAATATGGGGCAAACACCACTTTCTTAACTGTTAATTTATTTCGAAAGTTAGCAGTTTTGTTTAGAAAGTTTTATGCCTATGCGTTCATTGAAATATACATATATACGAGTACACACAACCATAAACAACCGCACACACATACATACTACACGTATGTATAAATAAACAATCTACTCTATATGCCAACTCATTACTAAATAAGCATCAAACATCTTACCTTAGTAAGACAGCTGTAATCCATCTTCATAAACAAGAAAGTTTGCCTAAACACAAATGCCGTTAAGTACTCGTATTCACTTACACATACACGTACATAGTAAGCTCTTAACCTTCACTATGCTAATACTCACGACGCCACCTACGCGCTCACTATGTCTATAAGTTTGTTTGTTAATTTTTTGCTCGTCAGCTTTAAGTTCAAGTTTGTATTACTTTTAAGTAGTTCACTTTTAGTACTTTGCTGAGAAGCTGTGTTGTGTTTGTCTCACATTACAACTACTTGTAGGTATTTACATACATACATACATATAAAATATTTATGTGAAAATAGGCTAGACTATTAGTTAAGTATTTTTGAAGTGCATAAATGAATGGCAGGGTGCTTTTATATCTATTCATAACAAGAAATGCTTATGTATTTGTGTTAAAATCCTATAATTCAGTGGCAGGATTTAAATCCAAGAAACTACTATTTATTGATGTACTTGAATTAATGCGACTTTTTGGATCAAAGGCAACATTTTGAGGGGATTAAGGAAGTGAAAATATTGACGCTGCTATTGTATATATTTATATAATAAATATTTAGCATGTACAGGACTCTTCTGATAAAAGCAAGAGTATGGTTTTAGTAGTGCAGAGATTATGCAAGTATACAAATATATGTACATGTGTAAAAGCAAATTTTGTTTATTTTTCAGAAGCTTTAATTCACAAATCATAGCAAAATTTGTGTTATTCATTGAAATTTTTGTTTTTAATTACACACGTACAACATATGATTAAAGGAAATATGAGCATTTTCTATATAGTTCTGCTGCATATTTTCTCTTTTGAAATCCAATGTGCAATTATGAATGGAAGACCGTAACTAAAAATATTTATATTTAAATGTTATTAAACAGTAATTATTTCCAATAAAATTCAACAATATCTACTGGCATTTTTGGAATTCACTCATATATATATTGGTGTAGTAAAAAGAAAACCATTATTTTGACATAAAATTTATCAGATGGTTCAGAAGGGTTTTTGTGCAATCTTTAGCTCTTGGTACGTGGTGCTTCTTTTACAACCAAATTAACGGATTGAAACAGAAATTGTTCAGATGGTCTATAACAGTATCAGGGCCATAAAAGCTATTCACATTTTCAGCCACCTGGCTTGCGTTTTCGTCCCTATCGAAGAAACACTGTAAAATATGGCGTATTTTCTCTTTAACCATCCATCTTTAATGCACGCTCGAACAAAACTGAATAGACCAATCATAAAACTGTCAGAAAAGTTTTTTTAGTACGAAATGTCATGTTTCTAACACCATCTAGCGGAACCGGATAGGACTTATACAACGCTAGATATATATAAATAACCCCATCTATTAAAAAAATAAAGGATTCCTTTTTACTACACCGACATTTTTGTATGTATGTAAACATATACACTTTAAACGTAATATCCAATCATATGAAACGTATTTTTTTTTATTAAAAATGCGTTTTAAAATATTTCTGAAAACTCTTCAACTTGACACAACAAGTATAGAGGTCATTCAAAGCATAAGCTTTCTAGTAGTATTTAAAAATTTCATAAATTGATTAACTATAAGTGAGTTTATATATTATTTTACTGGTCCACTGTCAATGATTTTGAAAATATTCCGATTTTTTGTTACGAATAATTGTTGTTTTTTTTTATAATATTAAAGGTTTTTATTTACATTTTTAGTAGAAAAGTAAATAATTTTTCGATTTTCAGTCTTTCTTTATTTTTTTTTTTTGGTTTTATCGTAGTATTCATTGGCGTTGAACTAAGATTTTTAGTTTTGTAGCAAAACGCTAATTTATTCAGTCAAAGTAGTAATAAAGAAGATATAGTTTACCTTGAGGTCCGCAGTATCATTAATTGCTCCCACAAAAATAGTATGTATGTAATACCATAAAGTATCAGCCAAGTTAAAACTATGTTATATATTAGGTCAAGTAAAAACTTCGTTCGGTTTTTATCCAAGAGATGGCGTTATTGTCCATAGAACTAGTGTCACGTGTCGCATCATGTCATATTATATGGCGCTGAAAACATGTTTATTCGCGCTAAAAGTTTGTCTTTGACAATTTTTCGGTTGATTGACTCAGTACGTTGTGAGTGCTCGTCAAAGATGGACACCAGAAAAGAGAAAATTCGCTATATTTTACAATTTTTCTTCAATCAAGGCGAAAAAGCAGCCAAAGCCGCTGAAAAAATTAATTTAGTTTACGGGTCCGATACTGTAAACGAACGTGTAGCACAAAAGTGGTTTGCTAGGCTCCGTTCCGGTAATTTCGATGTCA
The DNA here is from genome assembly GCA_037013455.1 of Ceratitis rosa. NCBI lineage: Eukaryota > Metazoa > Arthropoda > Insecta > Diptera > Tephritidae > Ceratitis > Ceratitis rosa. The sequence continues at coordinate 37,384,827 of JAWMAG010000012.1, forward strand.
AAGATACACCACGTGTCGGGAGGCCTGTCGTCGAAAATTGCGATAAAATCATGGAAATAATGGAAACAGACCGTCACGTGAGCACTTATTTAATCGATGAGGAACTAAAGATAAGCCAGAAAATCGTTTGGAACCACTTGCATAACCTTGGATTCAAAAAGAAGCTCAATGTCACACGAACTAACGCAAAAAAATATGATGAACCGAATTTCCATCTGCGAATCGCTGCTGAATCGTAACAAAATCGACCCATTTCTGAAGCGTTTGGTGACTGGCGATGAAAACTAGATCACCTACGATAACGTCAAGCGAAATCAGTCGTGGCCGAAATGCGGTGAGCCGGCGGAAAGGGTGGCCAAGCCAGGATTGATTGCCAGGAAGGTTTTGCTGTGTGTTTGGGTGTTTGGTGGGATTGGCAAGGAATCATCTACTACGAGCTGCTCCCCTATGGCCAAACGCTCAATTCGGCCCTCTACTGCCAACAAATGGACCGCTTGAAGGCAGCACTCATCCAGAAGAGGCCATCTTTGATCAACAGAGGCCGAATTGTGTTCCATCAGGACAACGCCAAGCCACACACGCCATTGGTGACGCGCCAGAAGCTCGGTTGGGAGGTCCGAATGCACCCACCTTATAGTCCGGACCTGGCACCAAGTGATTACCATCTTTTCCTGTCCATGGGGAACGCGCTTAATGGTGAGAAGTTGGCCTCAAGAGGGGCTTGTGAAAATTGGCTCTCCGAGTTTTTTGCCAATAGGGACGCAGCCTTCTACGAGAGGGGTATAATGAAGTTGGCATCTCGTTGGCAACAAGTTTACGAACAAAACGGCGCATATTTGACTTAAATCGGACAAATGTACACAAAGTTATCAAAGTTTAAAAAATCAATAAAAAAAACCGAACGAACTTTTTACTTTACCTAATATTTAACATGCGCTTAAACAATACTGATTTTAGTGATCAAAACTTCTACCGTTATTTTTTTTCAGTACAAAATATCATCTTTCTAACGCCATCTACGGTAATCCAATTACTCTAATAGTACGTGAGATACAGATCAATAAAGCCATATATTGCAAAAATAAATGTAAATGAATTACCTTTTACTTGACCTAATATTTATATACTCTTCCTAATCAAGCTTTGCTATATATTATATTAAGAATTTTCATAACAAATTTTTTCTGCCTAAAGCAAACGAAAGCGATTACTACAATTGGGCAGAAAAAAAAAATTTGGGATGGCTTTGATGTCAAAAAGAAAAAAAAAAAATATAAAAAAATAATAGTAATAAAGTATAGTATAATAAATGTGCAACGCTTGACATCATTTAGAAAAGCAAAAATTCAATAAAAACAAAATTTATCATTTATTATTGTCTGCAGCGGCGATTTAATCTACTGACACTCATTTTCTATGCCATTTCACCATTTTGCATTGTCTTACTGCTTTCGTTTTTATTATTTGTTTCTTGTGCGTTGCCAAATCACTTTTTACCAACCAAAAGCCCCTCTTATTACTTTTATTATTATTATTATTATTATTTCCACAGCATTGACCATTTACGATTGAATTGACCACCCGTTGCATGAGTTCACAGCTAAGTCAGCCGCGTTGGGGGAGCAGTATATTGATAGTCAATAGTACCGCGTTCAAACTGCGCGTCCAATACACATTTCAATCAATAAGAAAAACAATTGCATCATTAAATTGTAATATCAACTGGCCTTTGTACCATAAGCAAACCCACTGTCCCACTTAGAGATAGCGGATATCAGCGCAGCAAGTGGTGTGAGCGTCAAGTGTAGTGTAATGAAGTGATTTCATTTTTTTTTTTCTCTTTGGTGCTGAGATTTCTGCGCTTTCGCAAATATTTGCTTTTTCTTATGTGCATATACATATGTCCGTGTGTGTGTGTGTGTTTCTGTAGTGGGTAGCAGAAGAAGAAGGGTGTCGCGCGTTTGTCGCAGAGCTACGAAATAACGTGTTTAATATTAATTCGCCAAATGTAATGGAATTGCAAATCACAAGCCGAAAGCATAAACGGCACAACTCACCCTACTCACCCCACGCAAAGAGTGAAAGTAAGTTGTAATGAAAAAAAATAAAAATAAAAAAACCTGAAAATGAAGAAATGAAATAAAAACGGCAAGTTTTTTTTACAATTTCTCAACGAAAGTCACCCTCCTTTCATACCGCGACACCCACCCTTTGCCGCTCATATAAAATGTATTTGAATTTCCGTTTACTGGCAATTTTGTTTGCTTCCATCCGCCGTCATAGCCTAACCCACCCACTCAACGGTCATAACTTTCAGCTCATCGAAGATTGTTTGATTTCCCGCATTGATTTGTTTGGTTATTTTCATATAAAAATATTTATCCTCAAGCGTAATATTTATTCGTTATCGGTAATGCTAAATCGTTTGCAATGACTTCTTTGCGAGCGGGCGGGTGGTCGGTCGGTCGGTCGGTTTATGCCTACCAACTGTGAGTATCAGCGCCGCTTACTGCTGTGTTTGTTTGACATCACTTCTTTTTTTATCTGTTTACTGTTAGGCTTGTTTGCTTAAAGCGTTTCGGTGTGTGCGTATTTGTATTTGAGCTTGTGCGGGCTTTTTCGCAGCTTTCCTCATTTGTTTGTCTTACACAAATTTCCCTTAAACTGCGACTCAACCGACGCGCTAACGCTTTTTGACGGCGAAAGAAAAAAATTAAAGAAAAAAGTTAAAGAAAAAAAAATTAAGGAAAAAAAGAAGAAAAAACTTTTCGCCAAACTTTCATTTTTATTTAATATATTTTTGCATGATTTTTTTTATGAATGTTAATATTATTGTTTTTTTTTGTTTGTTTTTTGCTTGCTGCGTGAGGGGGGGGGGGGGTGTCGAACTGTTTGATCTTTTCTCTTTTTCGCTTCGTAGATTGCATCAAATAATTTGATAAAAATTGTATAAGCACAAGGGATGATCGCTATGTGTGTTTTCTAAGGTGAATAATAATATATACATACATACATACATATCACATGCACATGTAATTTGCTTGTTTGTATGGTGTGCCCAAAAAAAAATATATATATAAAAAAAAATTTCAAATAAAAAAGTGAAGAAAAAACGTTTACAGCCACTGATTGAAATTTGAAATCGTTTTGCGTTTTTGCGTTTAGTTTATTGCGAAATTCTTATTATTAAATTTTCTTAATATGCCAGCCGGTTTTTTTTTTTTTTTGTATGTACAAATCTTCTAGGTATGTTGGAATGTGGTTATTTATCTCCGCGTGTCTGTTGAAGTGTAAGGAAATCGGCTTTTTTTTGAGCTTCTTCCTCAGCTGTGTTAATATTAATACTTTTTCTGCTTGATTGGTGAATTTTTGGTTGATTTGGCGTGTTCATCTCTTACATTTTTGATTGCCTTTTGAAGTGCGATATTATTAATATCCTTTTTGCTCGAGCGTTGTCTTAAGAAATTGAATTTTGCATAATTTAGCAGTCAGTTTTATAAGTGGAGTGGAGGGCATTTGAAAAAAATATTGATAAAAACAAATAATAAAGGAAAATGTTGAAAATTGGTTAATATTAACCGCAAGGGAATGTTCTACTGGAGCAGCTTTTCAAATGGATTGTGATTAATTGAAAACTTCAAAGATATATGAGCCAATATTTACGTTCCTTTTGTTTTTGATTTTCCTTTGGTTAGCTTATGACGGGCGATCCTTTCAACCTCAGCCTACTTGTTTAAAGAAAAAAACCACAGAAAATTCAAATTTAATGAGGAATGCTTATTATCATTCGAAAGTACATTTTTTGGTATTTTTTTCTTAAAGATTATCTCTCTCAAATGTTGGCCGTGGCTACGTCTCAGTTGATCCATCTGTTGAGTATAATTTTCCATGACTCGTTCCAGCATTTCTTTTTTACATACCTGTTGAGCCAGAAATGTACCTCATCGCTGAACAAAATTCGGCTCGAAAACGTCGGATCTTCTTGGAACTTTTCAAGAGCCCTTAGAGCAAAGCGATGTCGAGAGGCTTCAGTTCTTGCACAAGCTGTATTTTGTACGCTGTCTTTTCATGATGAAATTCCAAACAATACCGAATAAAAATAACATTACAGCTTGACACGACTCAAGATCTGTCAAAGAATGACTATTGGAAAAGGTACCTCTACTGGGAACATTTCACATTCTCAAGTAATTTATTAAATAATAAGAACCTTATTGAGTTTCTGCTGCTAAAAGCCTGAACTGACTGCCTCTTCAGGATAAAAAAAAATTTTTCAAACTGGACAACTATAATTATTTTGCCCTATTTTTCTTTTCAAATAATGGCTTAACATTGAAAATATTATTAAGGACTAGATTTAAGTTTGTTAGGTTGAGGACGCTTAAATTTAGAAGATTATATATATAGATATATACGACATGTAGACTAAGATGCCACTTAAGAGTTCTTTCCTGAAGGTTAAACCACTATATAATCAGCAAATTATTTGCGGAATATGCAGAAACTACGAACCCAAGACGTTAAGAAAATAAGTTTAAATATCACGGAGAGTCTAAGTAGTTTTGCTATCCTTCTAAATAGTATTTTTTCACACAAATAACCTACGTAACATTAAATATTATCCAGTAGATATTATGACCAAGTGGTTGACAGTCAGCCCCTGGGTGTAGGTACAAATCTTATTGGGCGCCAATAGTGATTAACTCTTCCTAGTAGGCAAATTAATTTCAAGCCTCACTGTGTGAATATCGAAGAATGACCAAACAAAAGTCTCCCCGTTTATAAGTGTTTTAGTCATGACATTTACATGAAGCCACCCTGATTTTCAACAATTCACGTTGGGTTAATAAGAGCCCTGCTACTCGATCGCTCTATCTATGAACATTTTTGGACTTCATAAGCATTTTTTTAGATAGTCATTCAAGCTTTGATACCACGTGGACTTCAGATGGAGAGATAAGTATAAAGTGCTCTGTTATTTTGGCTGTACATCAATATTTTCCTCAATCTATTTAATAGGTCAATTTGTCCTGTTTTCTTTGCACCTCATTTTAATACCTTATATGGATTTTCATATGTTACATTTGCAAGGAAAGCTTTCTTTTGATCATTTCTATGAAACGTAGAATAAATTAGCTTCAGATTCGTCAATGATTGCTTCCCACTTGGCCAACTAGTCACCAGTTTCGTTACCGAAAATATTCCGACAGCGTGGAAACCAGATAATAGAAATGACGAGTTGAGCTGCTTGGAGTCTTCCTACAATAACGAACAGCGCTTATTCTCTCAGCGTAGTTATTCTCTAGAGTTTAATAGGCATTTTCTACATATCATATTATATTTTCGCTTGAGAGATACTAACTGAGTTTAGGAGAAAGTAATGCAATGGTGATACTCGTAAACACAGATCGTTCAACACTTCAACCACTAGCGATTGGCTTGTGACCCACATGATTTTTAATTTGAAATAAATCAACTTCAAGGACAGTGAGTTTTCAGCTCTTTCTAGTTTTGTGGTTTTCGTGAACTCCTGGCAGTAATAGACGCTCGAGTATTCTAGTAATTGATAACCTAACTTACCTACTGAGGCAAAACCCCCTTTCTAATGGAAAAGCGCTATAGGGATTCTATAATTGGTGATGAATAAAACAAGTTTCATCTTTTTGAGGCGGGAAGAGTTTTTGACGACCAGGCGGCTACCATGTTAGATATGTTATCCAGGCATAAGATCAAATGAGCTACTGTATTCAAGCTTCTCACTTACTCGTTGACGTTAAAAATACAGAAAAGTAGGAAAAGGATTAGAATATACGAGAAGAGCGCAAATAAATCTGAGGATCTTTCTTTAAAGGGTTATATCCACTTGTAATTTTCCTAAAATCTATTTCTTTTTAATTTTTCCAAAGCACATATATTTGAGAATATTTTCCGAAAATCTGAAGTTGATCCGACGAACAGCCTCGGAGATATGATTGTATCATTAAGGACGTGTCGTGGCGTTCGAAAATAGGCGAAGCGCAAAGCGGAGTGGTTTAACTTAGTGTAAATGATTCAGAAAACTTTAAATGCGTTTTTTTCGAAACGCTGTTTTCTGAGTGGAAAATTTCTTGAAACACCTGAACCGATCGGATTAAAATTTTCACACCACCGTCTAAGACATTTTTGTTAGGTAATGATCGAAGGAATAAAATTTTAGAAAATAATTTCGATTTTTTAAGCCACTTTGAAGTGTAAAATTTTTCACAAAAAATTAATTTATTTTTGAAGTCGTTATTTTGTCAAAAATCAAAATTTTCACTATTCCTTCGATCGTTACTTCTATTCATCTATGTATTATAATAATAAATTTTTTTAGTTGTCAGGTTTCAGATAATTTGAAACAGAAATATCTTTCTCCCCGCCAGATATATTTTCTTGGAGGCCGTTCTATGGAGATCGGCTACTGGAATAAGAGGATCCAATATTTTATAAAATGAATCATTTATTGTTAAACTACATTAAATTCTGTCTAATAACATTTTTTCTATTAAGTTATGGAATAAAATGCCTGTAAAAAAAATTAACAAAGAAAAGCTTTTATTTTGTTTTGCAAGTTGATTTAACCCCTTAAATACTGATTATTTCAATAACCCGAATATTTTAAATTTGAAAATTAAAAAACAAAAATGCTAACAGATTACTAGATAGAGCCCAGTCCAAGTTATAAAATTTTTTATAATTTTTTACCAAACTTTTTATATAATGTCGCACTAAATATATACATTTTCTGACTTCTTCTTTGCTTTAATATTTTACCTGCGGGTATATACAAGAAAAATATATATGTAATAAAATAGAAACAACTAAATCAATGTTTCTAAAACTTTTGAGAGAAAAAGAAAATAAAAATCGCTCATGCATACAAATCTAGAATTTCGTTTATATTTATATAGCAGGCCGTTTGCGAAAAAGCACAATAGGTTTATTATGCTAAATGGTACTTCGACCAAAGTAGAATGGAATTTAAATAGAATGCGCCTACCAAACTAACTTTGTGCGAGTCTTATGACCGCCAAGAAGAACTTGAGACAGAAATAAATTTAACTACAAAAATAAACAAACAAAGCGGACTCTACTCACTACTCAAAATACCATAGAGACCGGTATATGAAACATCAGCGCCTATAAGTATACATCTCGTATGCAAAAAAATTCGCCCACATAAACCACACTTACAGGTCAAATAGAGACGAGTGACCTAGAGGAAAGTATGCGGAAAAGAAGTGTCGCAACAACAACACTTTTTTTTCTGCACAACTGATAAGCATAACCTAGCATATTGGCGTAGGGTTTGAGTAGCATCAATAGGGAGCAGGAATAACTACAGTTGAATGTGTGTGTGTGTGTGTGTGTGTTGGCATCTTTGTTGCATACACCACGGCGACGACGGCAGCAAAGTCGTAAAGCTGCGAACTTAATTTGCATACATAAGACTCTCGAGGCTTATAATAAAAATGATAAAACCCTCTAGAGGAGAGCCAACTTTCGGCCAACTTTCGAATACCGATAGGCGGCGGCGATGGTGGTGAGGGTGTTAGTGCTTAGCTGGTGTTGTTGGCAGTGGCGAGGGCATTTAGTGAGAAGCCAAGAAAATTCTGTTTAAATATGTACAAGGTGTTCTCTTGCCAGCACAGCTGTGCAGGCAAAAGCGGCGGGTTATCTATGTGTGTGTGTGTATGTGTGTGTATGTCCAAGCACGTGTTTACATATGAATATGTGTTTGAGCGTCTGTGTTTGGTGAGCGCAAAAATCAACATTACAAGCAAATTTACAACACTAACAAACGAAAATAAAAGTTTCCTTTGTGAAAGTAGGCCATCTGGTTTGTTTTTGTTGTTCCTTTTTAACGGTTACCTACTGTATTTGCTTGCGTTTATTTTTTATTTTTTACTGTAGAAATATAGTGAATATCACTTTCGCTTTTAGCAATTCGCTAACGCTGTAAAATGCCGCAAAACACTGTTGTTGTGTGCAGTTTTCGAGTTCTGTTGTTTCGGCGGTGAACCATTTTTTTTTTTGCTCTCCTTCGCCTTCCAGCGAAAAAGGCGCTTCGAATGACTGTTTGTGTAAATACGGTTTTATACGTTTTTAGATTACATAGACCGCGGTTCGTTGGCTCCGCTTTGATGGCTGCACGCTGCCTGCCTCGCATTTTGTTGGTTTATTGCTTTCGCCGGCAGTTTGGTAGAAGGTAATTTTCGCTTTGGATTTTTGCTTTTCTGGCACTCTCTCTCTCTCCCTCTCTCTCTCTCTCTCTCGCTGTGCTTCAATTGTATTAAAAAGTAGTGCGGCGGCATTCATGAGGTTGCTGAAACTCCACTTAATATTCCCTTTTGCGCAAATAGAACTGTAGCCGCAGACCACTAGGCGCTTTCGCCCGAAACTATGCTCTTCTCTACGTGTATGCTGTTTTCAACATCAAAAATTTTCGGGGAAAATAAAGAAATGGTCTTTGAACTTTGCGCCCGACTTAATGGTTTGTAGCACACTAAAGTAATCAGAAATTATTTAAAATTTTTAAATGAAATCTCTTTCACTTCAAAGTGGTTGGAAATTATGATTGTTGAATTTTCTTAGTTTGCTGATTGCTGCGCTGGGGAATTGTATTTGCTGAATTAGCTGATTGAGAAGAGAGAAAGCTGTAGTAAAAGTTATGAGAGGATCTTTGGTGTTTTTATTATTGAACGCAAAAATTGCTTATGAATCACATAGAGATATTAGCATAATTTTCACTGGGGAGAGTTTTTCAGTGGTGATTATGAAGTGAATCAAGCAATAATTTTTATAAGAGTAATAGAAAATACACATATATGAAAATCTTCATTCTTCAGAGAGAATTCTATGGCAGGTATATACTCATTTGTACGTTATTCAATATAAATTCGATGTTCTTCGGGCCGATGATTTTCTATTTGTTGGAATTTGGGCACGTGGCTTTGTTTGCAACTTAAATCGATTTTTGAATTTTTAAAAGTTGTGATAGGACTTAAAAGTGAAATCTTTCTCAATTTGGCTAATAACTGCGCTGATTCTTAATGTGACCAGCGCAGTTAGGCCTAGAGATCGATTGTAAAACAGGTTTAAGAGTGCTGAACTGAGGTTACCTTCGCAAGGTGAGGAAAAATGAGTTTTACAAAATGCTGATATCGAGTGGAGATTAGAGCCGGGCTGCGGCGAAAATAGTAGTGCTCGATATACTCTCTCTCCTCTTCGTCGCTCCTCGGTGCTCCTAGGGCCTCAATAAAAAGTGTCCTGCTATTTCGCGTCGTGTTCATCTGTGTAGACGTCATTTGTTTTAGCGTGAACAACAATTTGTTTCATTAATATGAAAATGTCGAAATTTGTACCAGATAAAGTGTTTTTGCGGGGAGTTATTTTTCATTACTTTAACATGAAGAAAAGTGCTACCGAAAGCCATCGTATTTTACTGGACGTTTATGGTGACCATGCTTTATCCGAACGAACGTGCCAATAGTGGTTTGCACGGTTTAAAAGTGGCAACTTCGACTTAGACAATGGAGAACGAAGAATTGGAGTCATTGCTCGACGCAGATGCATGTCCGACGCAAGAAAAACTTGCAAAAGTATTAGGAGTTGTTCGAGCAACCGTTTCCAGATGATTAAAATCATTAAGATTCATTCAGAAGCTTGGAAATTCGGTGCCTTATGAATTAAAGCCAAGAGACGTCGAACGTCGATTCTGCCTGTCGGCAATGGTTGCTTCAACGCCACCAAAAGAAGTCATTTTTGCATCGGATTGTCACTGGCGATAAAAAATGGATTCATTATGATAACCCAAAGCGCAAAAGATCGTATGTGAAGCCCGGCCAACCATCGACATCCACGGCAAAGCCGAATATCCATGGTGCCAAGGTTATGCTATGTATTTGGTGGGACCACAAGGGTGTGCTCTATTATGAGCTATTGAAATCGGGTCAGACGGTCAATGGGGACCTCTACCTAAAACAATTGATTCGTTTGAATAAGGCCATCACGGAAAAACGACCAGAATATGCGACCAGACACGAATCAATAATTTTTCATCATGACAACGCTCGGCCACATGTTGCAAGGCCAGTTAAAAACTATTTGGAAACTGTTGTTGGGAAGTTCTACCTCACGCACCTTATAGCCCAGACATAGCACCTTCCGATTACCACTTGTTCAGATCAATGCAGAATGCCCTCAGCGGAGTACGCTTCACTTCAGAACAGGGTATCAGAAATTGGCTCGATTAATTCTTGACCTCCAAGCCGGAAAAGTTCTTTTGGGATGGGATCCATAAACTGCCAGAAAGATGGGCAAATATCGTAGCTTCCGATGGGCAATACTTTGAACATTAAATGTATACCAATTTTTTCCCAATAAAGTCCTAATTTTCGGAAATTAAGGCATAAACCCAATAGAATATTTAATTTATTGATCGAAACCCATTTCTAGAAAATAAAATGCATTTGGTTCTTAGTCCCGTAATGATTTTGTAAAAAGGGGCTACTGATGCTTCTGCTTTCCATCTGATTTTGGGCTATTGATATGGACTTTACATGACTGGATTGGGAATCTAGTTGTGCTCTGCTTGATCATTAGAAAGTTGTGTGGCTCTGAATTCGTTAAAGAGGTTGCAAAATATCGTGGCTATAAAGATTAAATATACAAACATATAAACAATAAAATAAAAAACGTATAGTTACGACGGCACTTAACTGTTATTGGTTCGTAAGTTAATTGAACATTAAAAGAACAGAGAGTCAGCGTCCTTTGGTTCGATTCCAGCCAGAAGAAGTCTGATAAGGAAATGTGGCCTTAAATTAAAGCTCATTACTTATAACAAAAATGAAATGAAGCGTTTTGATAATACTGTCAAAGCGATAAGACGTTCCGATTTCTTGTAGACTTCTCTACATATTTTTTGCGTCCAAATAACTAAATAGCTGGAGCGATTTACGTTCAATTAGCAATGTATTCCAAACAAAAGTCGGCTCGCTAAGTGGTGCTATTGTCAGGAAATTCCTAAATTTTCTCTCTTTCTCTCTCTCTCTCCCTCTCTCATTTAAAACACAGTTCAGCCAATCAGGCTTAAGAGAGAAAACTTTGAACCTGTTCAGAAACTGTGTTAATAGGAATGTATTTAAACATTTCTTGGAATCGGCTTGGATTGTTGCATATAATCCTCATAGAACTATATGTATGTTCACCTTTGTGATTTTGGTTGAAAAATACTTCAATCAAGTACCCACACACATGAAATTTGGTGTTATAGTGAATATCTTAGTGATATACATACATAGCTACTAATCAACCGATTTCTCCAGCTATGAATATTTGGGTCCAAAATTCATTTAAAAATACATAAATATATTGAAAATATTTAATTATTTGTGCTAAATTTTCAAAATTTTGGGTTAATTTCAATTTAATAAAATTAAGTTATTCATAACATCCGCTGACATACGGATTTCTTTTTTTAAATATGTATATTGTTAATACGTTTTAAATTTGTTTACCATCCATTTTCCGCAATAAATTGAATTAATTGTCAAAACTCAACAAAACAATCGTTCATGGATTAAGTTGTCTTATATAATGTGAATAAAAATAAAAAATTAAAATAAAATAAATTTTAAGCGCGCTGAAATGTTGATTTAACAAATTCAAAATAGTCAATGCAAATTTCGCATTATGAACAAACAACTAAATTGGTGGATAAGCACTAGAGCACTAAAGCTCTATAAACATTTCGCTATTTTTATCTACAGCAGTTGTCAATGATTTATTAACAAACAAATAATATAAAAAAAAATTAAAATTAAATAAAAAATAGAAATTGCGGTGCTTAAAAAAATATCTTATTGTACCCAGTGGCATTGCATATCATGACTGCTGTCAGTTGTGCGCTTATAAAAATAAAAAAAAAAATTTTCAAAAAAATTTGGAAAAATTTAATACAAAAAAAAAAAATAAAAAAAACGCATTATTTCGTCTATATTCTCATATTTTCTTCTTGTTTTTGTTGTAGTATTTAGTATTTTTACTCGCTACCAATAGCCACAGCTGTCAGTTGGCAAAATAACAACATAAAATTGTCGAATGTGAAATTTATTACCGGCTCGTGTGTGAGTGAGCAACAAACAGCCGCGCGGTGGAAGAGCAAAAAATGAAACAAAAATTTGGTGTAGAAATGGTCAGTCACCGCAGTCAGGCAGCCAATAAAAATAAACAACTGAGATATAAAGCGAAGTACGTGCTGCTGGTGGAGCATGAGTGGTTCACCTATTTTGAAAATAGATAGCGCTCAACACATATATGGTAGAGCATATTTCGGAACGTTTGCTGTTCCCTCTGCGTAAAATCACTCATACGCCGTGGCGTGCAGTACAATATAATAAGTTATTGCCATTGAAACGCACTGTTATTGTATAAAAAAATAACATATTTTCTTGTTCTTTAAATACATATTAAAGAGAAAGTCGCTGCTAAACAAATAAGAAAAAAATTTAAGAAAAAAAAATATTTCGATGAGCTAAAAATTCATTTTCTATTTCTTCAATTTATTATACCAACTACAATTCGAAATTGTAAACAATGCGCAAATTTTTTCGATCGAAAAATATTTTGTTACTGTTATTTTGCTCCTCTCACAAGAATTCAGCTACAAATTTCATAGATTTTTTCCCCGCCGTTTTTTTCGATGTTGCCAGCCTTGTTGTGCTTTGTCGCTGTTGGTGTCACTGCTGCTGTCGCTGTCGCTGTTGTTGTTATTGTTGCTGGTTGCCGGTTATGCACGACAAATGTTTATTATTGCACTACACATCGCCGCTGCAACATGTATGCTATGTAACGGTACAACGTGTTTTGTTGGCCCGCTGAGTGTTGTAAAGCCACAACGAGTAACGGTTGGTTTGTTCTACGCTAAGTGTTAGCGAGTTGCGTTGTTGTTTTTTTTTTTCTCTTTTATTTCGGTGTGTTGGCTAGAAACTGAAATTTGCAGTTTTTCTTTTCGTTGGCAATAAATTTCCAATGTATTTGTTTAGTAACAGCTGCACTGTGTTGGGAAATTTCGTATTTGAGTAGGTGTGCATAGGGTGTATATGCAATTTTGAATGGTATATATGACAAATATTGCTTCAACTGCTACCTTTTTCATTTCTTGTTAGTGAATTGAATTGTGAAACAAAATTTTAGAAAATTTTTAATTCTTTGTTTTTGTAGTTGTCTGTGTGTTGCTGTGCCTGTACTGGTCGTGGGTACTAACTATGCAAGAGGTGTCGATAGTGCGGGTGCAAACATACTTAATGACTATACAAGTATTGGATGAGTGCATAAGTTCGTGCCCGATTCCGCTGGATGCCGTACGAATCGTTTGAGAGTGGCGCTCGTGAAAGAAATATATACATATTATATATCGTTGGAAAGGTGACAGTCCGAACTGTAAATCAAGCATAAAATAACTTCATTTTGATTTGAGTTGCTTAGTGAAAAGACGCATGGAAGATGAACAACGAAAAAGATCATATGCGTCATATTATGTTATACGAATTCCGCAAAGGAAAAACAGTGGGCGCTGCAACTAAAGGTATTCGCGAAGTTTATTTGGACCGTGCTCCAGCACTCCGCACAGTAAAGAAATGGTTCGCGAAATTTCATTCTGGAGATTTTAACCTCGAAGATCAACCTCGCAGTGGACGGCCTTCTGAGCTTGATGACGATGTTCTAAGGACTTTAGTTGCGAATAACTCACGTATTTCGACGGAAGAGGTTGCCAGTGAATTGAACGTCAACAAATCAACTGCGTTTCGTCGTTTAAAAATAGTTGGGTACACTTTGAAGCTCGATACATGGGTGTCACATCAGTTGAGTGAAAAGAACAAAGTGGACCGTATGTCAACAGCAATTTCTTTGCTTCGACGGATCAAAAACGAACCTTTTTTGGATCGGCTCGTGACTGGTGATGAAAAATGGGTCCTGTACAACAATGTTCAACGCAAAAGAACATGGAAACAGGCACACGAAGGGGCGGAACCGATGTCGAAAGGTGGATTGCATCCGATGAAGGTACTGCTGTGCATTTGGTGGGATATCCGAGGCGTTATCTATTTTGAGCTCTTGCCAGCTGGAGAAACGATCACTGCCAACAAGTATTGTCAGCAATTGGTCGAATTGAAGAAAGCAATTGATGAAAAACGTCCGATTTTGGCCAATCGCAAAGGAGTTCTTTTCCATCATGACAACGCCAGGCCACATGTTGCAAAACCGACCCTGGCCAAACTGAAGGAGATGAATTGGGAAATCATGCCGCATCCCCCATATTCACCCGACATTGCACCTTCTGATTATCATTTGTTTCGATCGCTGCAGAACAGTTTGAATGGAAAAAAATTTAAAAATATGGAAGACGTCAAAAACCACCTTGACACCTTTTTCAACGAGAAACCGCGCGATTTCTATGAATCAGGCATCCGTAAATTGGTTGAACGTTGGGAGTGGATTGCCGAACATGATGGCGAATACATAATTGATTAATAAAAGCGCTTTCTTAAAAAAATTTCAATTTTAGTTTGCACTTGAAATCGGGCACGAACTTATGCACTCATCCAATATATGCGTAAAGTGCTTTTCAAGTGGAATTTTTCTGAAGTTTAATCAATTGTAGTATGGGTTAGGCTGAATCTTTTCTTGAATTATAAAAAAAATTAAAAAAAAATAAATTGAAAAAAAAAATTGTGACAAGCGATTTTAAAACTATTCATACATTACTCATAAGTAGAATAAATTTAACTTACGACATAGGTTCAAGAGGAGAGGTTTATTTGCTTTGTATCTAATTATGCAAAAAAAAAAAAAAACAAAGTAGTTTCATTCAATATAAAATTGACAGAAATATACATTTTGACACTATATTGATATTGTCACTTACAAAGTATTTCATATATTTTTTTTTATAAAAAAATGCTAAGTCGCCTGAAAATAATTTTATTTCAGATTTCAGAAAATACAATGCAAAGCCTTTGAGTTTTTTTTAAATAAGTTTTATTTTTCTACATGATACAAAACATAAGGTTATTTTACTCAGAAATTTTAACATAAAAAAATTTCTGGACTTTTGTTTTATTCTTGTGCTACCAATTTCATTTTTTAAAAAAACTGAATTTTCAAGTTTCTAAAATTAAAAAAATATATTTAAAGAAAAAGCAAGATTCGCAACAAAAACTGGTCGAAAATTACCACAAACGTAGAAAAGTTTGCAAAAACTCACAAGGAGATCATTTAAATGATGTAGGGTTTTTTCATATAATGCCATGCGTCAAGTTTTATGTAAAAAAAATTATAACAAGAAAAAAAAAAATAATTTAAAAGCATTTTATTTTTATTTATATGAATTCAAGTTCAAACTATTTAAACATCCATCGTATTCACCACATATTGCTTTCAGTGACAATTAAAAATTAATCGCTCTACTAAATTATTATTGAAATTTGAAAACATGGAATGGAATAATTTTGCGGCTCTGGGTGAAGAATGCGCTGATAAATAAACCTATTTTTAAAACACCAAATAAACCTTTTTCCTTGATATTTGCAGTTTCGCAGCCCATGTGCTAAGTCGGAGTTGTATCTACGCTGCGTGTCATGATATTATATTTCAAGAAACCACATTTTTTGGGTGTTCTTTTTCTCAAATTAATACAAGAGGGAAGATTTTTCATTTATTATACTTCTGCTCTAACTGGAAAAAATATTGGAATTGGAGAAGCTTCTTGGGATGGAGATGAATGTATTCGCGGATTAATTTCGATTTTTTTTTGGTAACGAACGAGCAGAAATTGTCAACTTAAAGAGAAGATTAGTCATTTAAGTAAAAAAGATTTACTCTATGGCTTTTAAATCTTATTTAACTCAAAAAAATTTCCTTTTCATTTAAATTTTTTTACCAGGAAAATGTACATACATACATATGTATTTAAAAAGTATAAATGAGAATTTCCTTTTTTTGTTTTTTTTTTTTATTTTTTGTTAAATTTGCTTTTTCTTGTTATACACCAACTTTAAAAGTAGCTAAATTCATGAAAATGTTAAACATTTTATGCCACTTTCTGCAACCTCTCAAGTCATTGCAGTTTGTTAATAAACACAAACACACTTAAACGAGTTGCAGCTGCAAAATGAAAAATAAACTAAAAAAAAATTACGCGTGTCAAAATCTGCATAAAATTCGATGTGTTGCCATAAACTAAGTAAAAACACTCGAGCGCCGTTGAAACACTTTCAATCCATTAAGTTTTCGGTGTGCACATACGCACAATCATACACACACACATACACATACACACAACAACTACCAAAGGAAGTATGGCAAAAGTGTTGGTAAAGATGCATGTTTTCGTTGTTTCTATTTTTTATTATTGTTGTTGTTGTTGTTGTTGACTTTACTTGCTGACAACGTTGAATGTGACATATAAAAAATGCATGAACATTGCGAAGCGCCGGCGTTGGTATTGGTATACATATATTGGCCAAACACGAACGTAAGAGTCACTTAACAGCGCCAGCGACAACAGCAACAAAAGTGAGCGTAACAAATTTTACAACAACAGCAACTAGTAGAGTGATAGCAGATAGTTTTAGTGCTACTAAGAGCGGACAATAACAACAAATTGCTGGCGGTAAAAGAAAAACCGCACGTTCATAAATAAACAAACACACACACATACACCCTCACATACATATACAGGCTCACTCACCACTTACCACTCGCAACGCGACATCATCAATCCATTGACATTTTGAATGCTTTCAAAAATATTTAGCGCATCATTGCAACACTTTTGATGTCAGCAGCACTATAACGGTGCAAAGTGTCGACAAGAACAAGAACAACAATAAGTACACCAGCACGCGCAAAGAGTTTGCTACCGAGCAGAAATATTGATAGTTTTGGCTGCCGGTATAACAACAACGACCTGATAACAGCTGATGTCAGTCGATGTTGTTAACTCTGTTGCTGTCATTCTCAATTTTTTGCTGTTGTTTACTGTTACTTTTGTTATTATTATTGTTGTCGTTGTTGTTATTGTTATTTTTGTTGTTGTTGTTGTTGTTGTTGTTGTTGTTGTTGTTGTTGCTGTTGTTGTTGTTGCTGTTTGCATTACGCTTTTAACGCCACACCAACCACTTGTTTAACAACTGACTTATGACATGTCGTTCAGCAGCGACACCACGCATAAATGTTGCATATCTGCAGGCGCGCCCATGGCTCTTGAGCACGATTGGTTATGAAAGAGCGAATTTTTAATAGATTTTTACCGCGCGACAAAGTGTAAAGAGTAGCAACCGCAGCAATAAAAACTCGTGCAAATAACACTTAAAAGTAAGTATTGGATATTTTTTGTTGTTGGAGTTGTTTTTACAATACATATATGAGCAAATGCCACAAGGCGCCGGTGTTGAAAACAATTTCTCTTTGATTTTTAAATATCGAAATTTGTGGCAATCAAGCGTGCAACATGCAACAGGCAAATATTCTACAACACTCTCATATATAATATGCATACAAACACACTCGCACCTACACATGCATACTTGCAAGTACCATACTTTCGAATCATCACTCTTTGTAACTCACTTTGTGAAGCAGTAAGTAGAGTTCTGCGAAAAAAAATACTTTGTATCACTGTGACGCTTTACTGCCACTTGTCTGCAACATTTTTCAAGTATTTACTCATACACATGCATCTACACGTATTTGCAACAATTTCCAGTTTATCAATCAGTCAGCAGCAACTTTTAGTTAGACAAACAGTTAAGGCGAAACATGTGAAATGTAGACAGTAACTATTTGCTGTTGGCAAATGGCAGTCAATCGAGGCAAAGCATAGAAAAGAAATAAATAAAAAAAAAACTAAATAAAAAAGAACAAAAATTGAATTGAGAAAGAGACTAAAAAAAAAGCGAAAAGATGTCTTTTATGCACTAATGGAAATCCATCACTTGTAAATGGTTATTGCATACTCATATGAGTGCACGTACATATATCCTTGCGCCTGGCTGCGCACTTTTTCGTTCACATTCCTGCATATTAACTTTTCTACACTTGAGATTGGCAATTTCATCTTTTGATTTTTTTCTCCATTTCGTCAAATATTCCACATTTTATCAAATGTTTTTCAAATTGTATTGCTGCATTTGTATTTTGTTTTGTTTTTTTTGGCCTTCTCAGAAGTTCACTTTCATAAACAAATTTTATTTTATTTGTCGCCAAATATCATCAAAGTCAGACATTTACGCACTCAGTCAGTCAATTACTTAGTATTTCATTTAGAAACGCCAGTAAGGTGATGTAAATTTTTTGAGACTGACATGTAATTGAAAAGCTTAAGGTCGTTCACAAAGAAATAGTTTTTTTACTTAAAATTTTAAGTGAAATTTTTCTGAAATTTTACTGAAATTTTACTGAAATTTTTAATTCAGTTTTTAGCTATTTTCCCCTTTCTATCTCTATCTCTATCTCTATCTCTATCTCTATCTCTATCTCTATCTCTATCTCTATCTCTATTTCTATCTCTATCTCTATCTCTATCTCTATCTCTATCTCTATCTCTATCTCTATCTCTATCTCTATCTCTATCTCTATCTCTATCTCTATCTCTATCTCTATCTCTATCTCTATCTCTATCTCTATCTCTATCTCTATCTCTATCTCTATCTCTATCTCTATCTCTATCTCTATCTCTATCTCTATCTCTATCTCTATCTCTATCTCTATCTCTATCTCTATCTCTATCTCTATATCTATCTCTATCTCTATCTCTATCTCTATCTCTATATCTATCTCTATCTCTATCTCTATCTCTATCTCTATCTCTATCTCTATCTCTATCTCTATCTCTATCTCTATCTCTATCTCTATCTCTATCTCTATCTCTATCTCTATCTCTATCTCTATCTCTATCTCTATCTCTATCTCCATCTCTATCTCTATCTCTATCTCTATCTCTATCTCTATCTCTATCTCTATCTCTATCTCTATCTCTATCTCTATCTCTATCTCTATCTCTATCTCTATCTCTATCTCTATCTCTATCTCTATCTCTATCTCTATCTCCATCTCTATCTCTATCTCTATCTCTATCTCTATCTCTATCTCTATCTCTATTTCTATCTCTATCTCTATCTCTATCTCCATCTCTATCTCTATCTCTATCTCTATCTCTATCTCTATCTCTATCTCTATCTCTATTTCTATCTCTATCTCTATCTCTATCTCTATCTCTATCTCTATCTCTATCTCTATCTCTATCTCTATCTCTATCTCTATCTCTATCTCTATCTCTATCTCTATCTCTATATCTATCTCTATCTCTATCTCTATCTCTATCTCTATCTCTATATCTCTATCTCTACGTTCCGTGATCTTCTCCAGTCCCATTGTGGCTACCTTATCCTGATCACATTACACTCATTGAGAACTCTCGATCTTCAGTTTGCATCTCTGATTATTAATTCTCTTACAGTGAGCTTACAAGTGGAGAGCAGTATGCACAAGCTCTACCGTGATGGCGAAACTGGAAGGAAGTTCCCTTCCTTGTTAGCTTGTCCGCCATCCCCTTACTCGATATGTCCTAGCATTGCTATTACCTTCATCAATGCTTAATTTGATTAATATAAATCAAATGCAAATTTCTACTAAACTTTTAACCAACTTCAATCAAAGTTGTTAGAGACCTGAAATATGTATGTCAGTAACCACAAAAAAGCTGATAAAATTGCATTTGAAAATAATATTTCTAAATTGCATTAATATATCTAGGGAAAAACATTTCGCCTAATGGCGTAATTTTTTAAAAATTCATACAAAAATATTTTGATTTATCTCATGGATGCATATGTACGAGTATATGTAAAAGCGCACAAACGATCCATGAATAGCACCTAATCAATGTGTGTAATAAGTGAATTAAGAACTTCTGCTCAGGCATGTACGTTTAGCTGCATACATACATAGGTGCATACATACAAACATAGGTTCATAGCAAGCAGCGCGCTCGTCGATGAGCTTTAAAAATAAAGTTAAATAAATGTTTTCAAGTAATTTTCAGTCATTTGGAGGCAATTTGCTGCCGCTTAACCATTAGCAACAAAATGCAATTACAGGCGGCCCCCCATCGCCCAGCATGGGAGTACAGACACACACACACATAAACAGGCACAGACACAAGCAAAGGCACAAGCAAACATGCTTAAATATGCACAAAAGCTCATATGAACATGTGTATGAATGCATGTGTGTGAGAGTTATATGAAATACGTTAATTTTATACAACGTCAACACACATACATACAAAGAAAATTACAACCATACACCAATACCAGCAACAAACAACTGTAGAGCTTTTATGAAATGCAAATGAATGCGAATATATATGTATGTACGTGTAGTAATCACATGCATGTATAAGTGAGTACATATACAATTCAACAGTCGTACATACACATTAATATATTATTTAGCATGTACAAATGTATGTATGCATATACTATATTTGTATACTCGTATGTGCTCTTGTATGCTCTTTGCATGTGTAAATAAAGTTACGTAAATGGCTGCCATTAGCTTCAATTCAGTTTTGTAAAGCTTTCACATCAGCGCCGGTATCGTGGTAGACCTCGATACTCAACACACACATAGACACACACAAACACAGTCAGTGCAAGAGAAATCCACATTTGCAAGCAAAGACTAAAATGGGTCCACGTTGCGGCTCGGCGCTGGACAGCAACCGAACCAAAGTGCTTCGAAACAAAGGCAAAAAAAAAACAAAAAAACAAAAAAAAACACACAACTCAAAATACTATTGAACTATTTTTACCAACACTAAGGTGCTAATTAAGCTGAGTGTTAAAGGTTAAGAGTAGGCCGTATAGTTGGCCGAGCAGTAGATGAGGTTGGTACTACTGAAAGAGCGGTCATGCTTGTCGTTTAGGACACTTTTCACTCTGTGGCGATCATTTGGCTGCGCGGTGACGGGGGGAGGGTATAAAGCTGAAAAATAGTGAGATACGCCAACAATTAGGCAGACAATTTAACAACTACAAATACACATGCATATATGTGGTATATATACACAACACATATAAGTTTATACATATGTTTGTATGTACATATAAACTCACATTTAATTTTATGAAAATGGCTTGAGGGTCCCATGTGTGAGTGTAGGCGCCAGACATGAATTTAGAAAATTACAAAACATTTAGCAAAATTAGGCATACACATACACCTACACGTATATATATGTACATTTGTGTGTATGTAGCTGTGTATGTATTTTGGGTGTGTATGGTATGTGTGACGGCACACGTGCGCTGTGGTGATGGGTTTTTTGGGGCACAAACTGTGCTGACACATTCAAATTGATTGGAAAGTTTTGTGTGAAAAGTGGCAGCTGTAAACACCTAAGGCGCCCGCACAGGCAGACAAATATGCTTATATTCATACATATGAATACATACAAATATGAGTGTATACAATCATAAATATTGTACATTCATATATTTTCGTTCATATATTCCAGTTTGTTGTTTTTGTTGTAAGCGTATAGCGTCATCTTTCATTCTTCTGCTTATTTGAATTCACATAATAATTTTCCATTCAATCAATAGAATAATCGACACTCACAAAGTTATTATATAATTAAATCAAATAAAAGTCAATTTTCTAATGGATAATAATTTGACATTTATTTATTTAACACCTTCAGCTATTGTATGTATGTATAAATGTACGACTATGTGTGTGTGTGTGTGGTAGTAAGAAAATTATATGTTACTAGCACACAAATTTATTACTTTGCATTATAATCGACTTGAGTCACTTCACTGTTATTTTACAGTCACAGTTTCCCACTGGACACATTATAAAAAATTGTTGTAAGTGCCAGCCAAGTAGTATAATCTATGGCATATGGCATGCGGCAAGCGACAAACGACTAGTGCCAAGTGTCAACGGAAATGTTCATTCGTAGCAATGACGATTTAACATTTCCTTAATGAGTGCCATTCTCTGTGTCACGTAATACAACTGTTTTTTTTTTTTTTAATAAATGTGCTATGTAGGCATGTTGTGTGTAGTAGTACGTGTATGTTACTAGTGTGCTACTAGTAAGCAGCAATTTTTCATAATTTTTCTTTGTTAACTAAAAAATTTTTCTAAATATTTATCAATAATATATCAGCATTCTACCAGTAAAATACCAGTGCGAAGAGCATGTTAATTTAGTATTTTGCCAAAAAAAAAAAAATACAAATAAAGTAAAATATTGCTTAAAATGCTCGAGTATAATTGGTTATGTGAAAACCGCCGCCTAAAGGTATGCTACAAGTACTAGCTATTAGCTATAAATGAGTCAATAACAGACTAGTATAATACTAGTTGATGTGTGTATAGTTAATTATGGTTTATAAAATTGTAATTGCATAATTTGCCGCTGCGTGGTTAGTATTGCGTACTGACATTTGCTAGGCCAGACCTTCGATCAGCATCCAAAATTAAGAGCAAATTAATTAAATACAAATTTAAGTTAATTCTGCCAATTGCGGTCTACCCTCGACGGGCATGTCAAGCTCTGCGAGTATATTTTTAATAGGAAATAAAAGCTTCTCTTAAAAAATCATCAGCCGTTCGGAGGTGGCTTGGTATGAACTATAGGTCCTTTCATTTATTGGAAAAAGACTAGGTAAACAAAACCTACTTTGGTTTTCCTGCTAAAATAAAAGGTAAAAATTAGTAATAAGCATACTAATATGATTCTGGTTGGAATGTAATTAGGTGTTATTCTAGTTCAAAGCTAACTAGTATAATTGCTGCTCAAAATATACTAGTATATTTTTTAGTATAAAAGTAACTAGTATAATTGTAGTTCAAAATTTACTGGTAAGATTCTAGCTCAAAGGTAGTGAGCTTGATTTCAGTTTCAAATACACTTTTCTTAGTTTCTGAAATAATCTAGGTAAATATAAGCTAATTTAACATTTTTTTTTAATTTATTTAAAAAAAATTAACAATGTATATTTCTCTGCAGTACTGCTGCAGATTTAGTAATGTAATTAAAATGTTTTTTTTTTTTTCAAATAAACTGAAATGTTGGAGAGCTTTCAAGAGTTATGCATATAACCTATATATACCTCTATCTATCATATTTGTATACAAGTCTTTGTTCTGAATGACTGACGAATCAACCCACAGCTTGAACAACTGATTGTAAAGACTTGAGACTTAGGGGTGATCTATTTGAAGAAATCGTCCTAGGGTCATTCCATTAGAAAAACTCCGTAATAATTTGACCCCAATTGCTATTACTATTGGGAACACTTTTTCTTTCGGGAAGTGGGCTTGGGATCAATTTGATGGATTTTTTATAATTTTTAAAACGTGTTCATGGATACTGAGATTTTATAGAAGTTTTCAAGAGACGAGCAGTGTTTAAATTTTTAAAAAATAATAGGGTATATTTTTAAATATTTTTAAATATAGATATGTATATAATTTTTTTTTTTTTCATTATTAAAGGTCAGCCAATTTTCACTACTGAAGTTTTGTCATAACGAATTTAATTTCAGTACAGTTATTTTGGAATTAAAAATAAATTTAAAGCAAAACGCGACAAAAATTCCCCACTGCAGCAGAAAATAGTCTTTCCAAGTAACAAAAATCATTATCTCAATTTTTTCAATTTTTTACAATTTTTATTAAATAAAAAATTATACAAATAATTATGTATGTATATGTCTTTCAGAAGAAAAAAAGCATTTAATTTGTTGATTTTTAATTTAAAAATAGTAAATATTTTTACATCCTCATCCACAAAGTCGCCTACTCAACTGTACAGAAAACTTACTGACGCTTTTGTATGCAAAACACGTAACAGAGTTTGAATGTAAAAAAATTCACAAATAGCCAGCCAACATTCAAGTGTCTATCATGACAGGCACGTACACTTCACGCAGACCGAATGGCCGAGCTGTCAACGATTACAAGCGAGTGTAATTAGTGAAGAACAAGCGCAAGCATGAGACAGACGACATATTGAGAAAAAGTAAAAAAAGGATATGCCAGCAGTTATGTGTGAAAATAAATACAATCGTACTTATACCTATGTATGTGACACTTGTATTATGTCTGTTGAAGTCTCTTTTTTCCTATACATACGTGTATGTGTTTATATATAGTTAAATATTTGCTTTAATATCTCTGACTGCGCAATATTTTAATGACGATGTAGATGTTTGCTAGACTCTAGACAATATTTGAGGAAGCAGCTTGACATACGTAACTTAATACAACAACTCGTTGTTGCTTGTGCAAATGTTCTCACATAAGTACGGACATATATACCTAAATATATATTTAAAGAAATTTATGTCTATTTGCCACAGTCACATATTTAATTTAGCTTAATTTGTGTTGGCGTTAAACTCACCTGACAGCAGCAGTTCACTTGTACTGTTGACCAAATTATCCATAATTGGTTGGAATGTATAAAATGTCAGCGTTTCCAATTCGTTGCTTTGCACATTGATGTTGAGCAGTGCGGGTGTGCCACGTAGTAGTCCATTGTCGAGTTTCTTTAGTTTATTATTACGTAGATTCAGCGTTTTTAATGTATTCAAACCGTCGAGTGCACGTTCCGATATGCGCTGTAATTGAAATGGACATAAAGGATATTATATTTTTCGTGGAATAAGTTTGCATGTAGTGGTGATTAAAGAAGATTATTAAGGGTTTTGCTAGGATAAGCTTCAACTCACTACAGACCTCTAGCTGGCGTTAAAAAATTAAGCACTATCTTGTCAGTAGTCGATAAAAGCCATTATAAGAAATTCATTTTTAATAAATTGTACTTTAAACTGCAAACTAGTTAAAATGAAAATTGGCAACGGCGCAAAGTGTGTTTCATTAGTGCAATTTTTAAGCAAATATTTCCCGAAAAGGTGTAGAAAACAGACTAAGAACATAATAATATTTTTCACGAAATTTGCCAACATTGTTTGGGGGTATAATAAAAAGTTGGGAGTTTTGCTTTCTGAAACACTAAAAAATCTTTTAAAAATGTCACCTTAAGAAACTGAACTTATGGTACACATAAACCAGTAGTAAGATGAAAACTGGCAACGTCGAAAAGAACAAGTGAAACTTAATATAAAATAGTTTCCCACAAAATGTAAAAAATGATATTAAAAAAGCAAAAAAATCTTGCATAATGTTTTGTTAGAATAAATGAAAAACTTTTTTCGGAAATTTGGCAACATTGCATTTGTGAAAGAAATAAAAAATGTTGCGTACTCAAATAAAAATACAGAAGTATTGTAATATATAACTTAAAGAAAAACTGCAAAGTTGTTGGAATTTTTTTCTCCGTGGCAATAAGAATAATATAAACGAAAATAGGCAACGTTGCACTGGCACTTAAAAGCACTAAAAATTGACATCA
The DNA here is from genome assembly GCA_037013455.1 of Ceratitis rosa. NCBI lineage: Eukaryota > Metazoa > Arthropoda > Insecta > Diptera > Tephritidae > Ceratitis > Ceratitis rosa. The sequence continues at coordinate 37,410,349 of JAWMAG010000012.1, forward strand.
ATAAAATAATCGCTTCTTTCATAATCGATTTCTTTAAGAAAATGGGAAATAGTGACCGGAAACTCCAATAAGTAGGTAATCTGAAAAAGAAAAACTAGCAGCATTGCCACTAAAAAAAAAGCTTTTTCACAATAGTTGTTTAATCAAATTGTTAAATGAAAGTTGCGACAAGAAATTTACGAAAAAATTTAATGGGGAGAGGAAAAATATAATAACAAAATTATTTATTTCGAAGAAAATTTAAATTACTGAGAGGTTAACCAAATTAGGCGGCTTTGTATGCAGGAAGTATTGTAATATATAACTTAAAGAAAAACTGCAAAGTTGTTGGAATTTTTTTCTCCGTGGCAATAAGAATAATATAAACGAAAATAGGCAACGTTGCACTGGCACTTAAAAGCACTAAAAATTGACATCAATAAAATAATCGCTTCTTTCATAATCGATTTCTTTAAGAAAATGGGAAATAGTGACCGGAAACTCCAATAAGTAGGTAATCTGAAAAAGAAAAACTAGCAGCATTGCCACTAAAAAAAAAGCTTTTTCACAATAGTTGTTTAATCAAATTGTTAAATGAAAGTTGCGACAAGAAATTTACGAAAAAATTTAATGGGGAGAGGAAAAATATAATAACAAAATTATTTATTTCGAAGAAAATTTAAATTACTGAGAGGTTAACCAAATTAGGCGGCTTTGTATGCAGGAAGTATTGTAATATATAACTTAAAGAAAAACTGCAAAGTTGTTGGAATTTTTTTCTCCGTGGCAATAAGAATAATATAAACGAAAATAGGCAACGTTGCACTGGCACTTAAAAGCACTAAAAATTGACATCAATAAAATAATCGCTTCTTTCATAATCGATTTCTTTAAGAAAATGGGAAATAGTGACCGGAAACTCCAATAAGTAGGTAATCTGAAAAAGAAAAACTAGCAGCATTGCCACTAAAAAAAAAGCTTTTTCACAATAGTTGTTTAATCAAATTGTTAAATGAAAGTTGCGACAAGAAATTTACGAAAAAATTTAATGGGGAGAGGAAAAATATAATAACAAAATTATTTATTTCGAAGAAAATTTAAATTACTGAGAGGTTAACCAAATTAGGCGGCTTTGTATGCAGGAAGTATTGTAATATATAACTTAAAGAAAAACTGCAAAGTTGTTGGAATTTTTTTCTCCGTGGCAATAAGAATAATATAAACGAAAATAGGCAACGTTGCACTGGCACTTAAAAGCACTAAAAATTGACATCAATAAAATAATCGCTTCTTTCATAATCGATTTCTTTAAGAAAATGGGAAATAGTGACCGGAAACTCCAATAAGTAGGTAATCTGAAAAAGAAAAACTAGCAGCATTGCCACTAAAAAAAAAGCTTTTTCACAATAGTTGTTTAATCAAATTGTTAAATGAAAGTTGCGACAAGAAATTTACGAAAAAATTTAATGGGGAGAGGAAAAATATAATAACAAAATTATTTATTTCGAAGAAAATTTAAATTACTGAGAGGTTAACCAAATTAGGCGGCTTTGTATGCAGGAAGTATTGTAATATATAACTTAAAGAAAAACTGCAAAGTTGTTGGAATTTTTTTCTCCGTGGCAATAAGAATAATATAAACGAAAATAGGCAACGTTGCACTGGCACTTAAAAGCACTAAAAATTGACATCAATAAAATAATCGCTTCTTTCATAATCGATTTCTTTAAGAAAATGGGAAATAGTGACCGGAAACTCCAATAAGTAGGTAATCTGAAAAAGAAAAACTAGCAGCATTGCCACTAAAAAAAAAGCTTTTTCACAATAGTTGTTTAATCAAATTGTTAAATGAAAGTTGCGACAAGAAATTTACGAAAAAATTTAATGGGGAGAGGAAAAATATAATAACAAAATTATTTATTTCGAAGAAAATTTAAATTACTGAGAGGTTAACCAAATTAGGCGGCTTTGTATGCAGGAAGTATTGTAATATATAACTTAAAGAAAAACTGCAAAGTTGTTGGAATTTTTTTCTCCGTGGCAATAAGAATAATATAAACGAAAATAGGCAACGTTGCACTGGCACTTAAAAGCACTAAAAATTGACATCAATAAAATAATCGCTTCTTTCATAATCGATTTCTTTAAGAAAATGGGAAATAGTGACCGGAAACTCCAATAAGTAGGTAATCTGAAAAAGAAAAACTAGCAGCATTGCCACTAAAAAAAAAGCTTTTTCACAATAGTTGTTTAATCAAATTGTTAAATGAAAGTTGCGACAAGAAATTTACGAAAAAATTTAATGGGGAGAGGAAAAATATAATAACAAAATTATTTATTTCGAAGAAAATTTAAATTACTGAGAGGTTAACCAAATTAGGCGGCTTTGTATGCAGGAAATTTGCAACGTTGCAAAGGCATTCTTGGGTAATATATATATATCTGTTCAACAATGAGGGAAATTAAAAACCAAAATTACAAAACAGTTAAGTACAAAAAAAAAACAAAGGTGGGAGCAGAACATCGGCATTTGTTAATTAATTTATGATCACGGCAAGTTGGCTAAACTCTTACTCCTCAGAATGACCTTTGCAAGTAAATCCGATTTAAATGGTTTGTATTGAATTAGAAAAATAGAAATTTGACCATGTTGCAACCTCATGTGAAAATTGACAACATTGCTTTATTGATTAATTTATGATCATGGCAACTTGGCTAAACTCTTACACTTCAGAATGACCTTTGCAAGTAGAACCAGTTTAAATAGTTCGTTTTAAAATTAATAAAATAAATTTGATAGCTATGCAACCACATGTGAAAATTGACAACGTTGCGAAATCACACTAACACTACCAACCAGCAAAGCAACTTAAAGAATTTATCTAAAAAAGACCTGCAATTTTAATAAAAGGTCAACTATAGTTTATTAAAATAAATTATTAAATTATTAAATATTTTCTACTCGTTAGTGCCTTAGGTTTCAATATTATTCTCAATAAAATATAAATACAGCTCATAATAGGTCGATAGTAAAATTTAATTGCTGTACAAAAAAAATCGAAAACTAACTGAACTAAGCTTACATCAAAAATTACTTTCAAAAAGGTATTAAAATCACAGCTCAGCTTTTATGATACTTAATTAATAAAGCGTAAAAACTTATATTTTTCTGTAATAAAACGTTATGGCCACTCCTCGAACAAAATACTACCACTCTTCTAACGCTATAACATTAATGACTTCACACACACACCTAATATACAGTCATACAAATATTTGTAGTAACATTGCTTTGCTTCACTCTGCGTAGCTTTCTAAGCCATAGTAGTAATTTTATAGTCATTTAGAATAGCTTTAGCGCGCACAAAACGCTCACGTCTGCGAGTCATTAAATTATTTAATTGCTGGCCAAAAGTGTAAATTTTCGCCTTTTATTACTCGCTTCAATACTAGCCCAACAAAGCTATTAAGTGACTTAATCACTCACTCACTCGGTCGCTCTCTCTTTACTTCTCTAGCCCACACATTCACTCCCCCACTCGCTCACTTACCATAGACGTTTATTCATTTGTTAGTTGCTACGCCTGGCTGCCACTGAATAACTCTGTTCATTTATAATGCGTTTTTTACCCACTCACACGCTCGTTTACTCCTTCTCTCACTCATTATGCACTAAGCGGGCATTTTTAGATTTTCTATTCAAGTCTCTCGGCCGTTAAGGCATTTTTAATGTGAACTAATTATTTCCTGATTAACTCTGGACATGAACCGGTTTTGTCTGTTTTTCCAACGGATATAACTGTTGAAGTATATCTATAGATATGTATGTGAGTAATAGTGTGTAAGCTGAGAAAGTGATGTTCACTCGTGGCTATTAACTGTCAGGTGGCATGCCTAACTCACATTAGTTAGCATTTCTAACCTTATTACAAGTATATAAATTTTAATGTGCCTCCTGAATATTTACTTGAAAATATATCAGTTTTTTTTTTTTTTTGAATAAGTAAAGGACTAATGGTGTTTTGCAAAGAATTGGAAAAAATTGAGTTTTAAATTAAAATTAAATATTTATATATTGATATAAAATAATTATTTTAAATACAAATATTTTTGCATTGAAAACTTGAAGACACATGAAATTCTGGATTTTTCTTTTTTATTTCTTGCCCACTATTCCCCATCTCTTCTGCTTATTCGCTTGTGAAGCAATTGAAAAATTAAAAGTGCATTAAATAGTAATGAAATTTAGGGGAAACATAGACCAGACAGACAGTTAGACGTTGTAGTAGTCTGGGTGCAACAGTGCGTATGAGTAACATTGAGTTGTACTTGACAAATTGCATGCATTTTATGCGTATTTATATGGATTTGTGTGTGTCTTTGTATCTTCCTTCATGTAGCCACTTGTGGTGCTTGAACAACTATTATGCTGATGTGAAGTGTTAGAAAGCTGACACATATTTTTTTATAGGTATGACGCACTTATGCTCATACTTGGTAGAGAAGTATGCAATTTATACGTACACACTCATAAAAATACATATATAGATACTAAAACATATATTTACAAGCTTAGATGCATCTAGCTTTATACAGTTGGAACTAAATTTCTTCAATGCGACTTATGATTTTATGCTTGAGATAAGAAGCAAATTTTTGTTATATGAAGGAGAGAACAGCTCTTGGAGTTAAGTTTCAGCATAATTTTGAAATAATTCCGCTGCAACCAGCAAAGTTTAGGTATTTAAACTTAAATTTTGGAACTATTTTTAATGAAGTTCAATACCACCCTACTGGGGTTTGACATATTTTTTAGGGATAAAGTAACTTTATTTACGAAATCTTTCCTGTTTCGGTTTAACAAAACTTTGGTAACTTGGTTTGGAAAAATCGGCTTTTCTTTATAATGCATTTAGTATATGAAATTCGAAATTTTGACAAAGTTTTAGCACCTAAATGTGAGCGTCTCGTAGTAGTACGTGCTGACCCTCAAGGTAGCTGTAAAGTTGTTGAAACGTTTTTTTTCGAAAGTACGTTCTTGCGGTCCTCCCCTATGGTAAACAATTTTCTATCCCAGCGATATGCCAATCTACCCATAAATAACTCTCGCAGCAACTAGAATATTTTCTTAACACTAACTTTCCAGTTAAAATGCCAATTTCAACATAAAAAAATTGCCCTTTTTTCGAAGTCAAACATTTTTTCATTTTCCAACGAAATTGTTTAATATTAGTTCCAACGGGAATTACAAGCTCATGGAACAAAAATCTTTCTTGATTTTTCTATTCTAAATATATTCGAGCGACCAAATCACGCCTGTGGGTTTGGAACTCAGAAATTTACCAGTGGTAAGACATCCCTGTCATAGGAGGCGATTAAAATCCAATAAAGGCCGCGACAATCAGGTCTTTGTACTCCTTTGATACTGATTTTTATCTGGCCAAAGACTGTCACTCTTGCAATTTTCGTTGAAGACCATTTCGTGTAATATTATGCGGTTACTACAACAACAACAACATCATCTTCTGGAGGATGCTTCAACGAAAAATAACCTTTTTTAAGATATTTAAGCAAAAAATACTATTCCAAAGTAGCTTAATACAATTAATACTTAAGTGATAAGAACACTATTACTGGCACGGCCATGATCAAAAAGTATCTCCTGAACATTTCGTGAAGGCGAAAGAAATTCAGTGGGATACCTTAAGTACACGAAAACTATCTCTCTCAAACCTTAAACTAGAAGTATTTTCTGAAAACAGCTTAAACTAAAAGTAACTTTAGTTCAAATCTATTTCGAAACATACTTAAATCCAAAGTATCCCTTGCAAAATACCTAAATAAATAAATATTTATTTTAACCCTTTGCAATCAATTACCGGGTTACATCAAAATGCATATATCAGGTCAAGTAAAAATTTCGTTCGGTTTTTATCTAAGAGATGGCGTTAGTGTTCATAGTACTAGTGTTACGTGTCGCATCATGTCATACTATACGGCGCTGAAAACGTGTTTATTCGCGCTAAAAGTTTGTCTTTGAAAGTTTTACGTTTGATTGACTCAGTACGTTGTGAGCACTCGTCAAAGATGGACACCAGCAAAGAGAAAATTCGCTATATTTTACAATTTTTCATCGAACAAGGCGAAAAAGCAGCTAAAGCGGCTGAAAAAATTAATTTAGTTTATGGGCCCGACACTTTAAACGAGCGCTTAGCACAAAAGTGGTTTGCTAGGTTCCATCCCGGTAATTTCGATGTCAAAGGTGCACCACGCGTCGGGAGGCCTCTCGTCGAAAATTGCGATAAAATCATGGAAATAGTGGAAACAGACCATCACGTGAACACTTATTTAATTATTGAGGAACTAAGGATAAGACAGAAAACCGTTTGAAACCAGTTGCATAACTTGGATTCAAAAAGAAGCTCGATGTTTGGATGCCACACGAACTAACGCAAAAAAACATGATGGACCGAATTTCCATCTGCGAATAGCTGCTGAATCGCAACAAAATCGATCCATTGCAGAAGCGTTTGGTGACTGGCGATGAAAAGTGGATCACTTATGACAACGTCAAGCGAAAGCCATCGTGGGCGAAACACGGTGAGCCGGCGGAAACGGTGGCCAAGCCAGGATTGACGGCCAGGAAGGTTTTGCTGTGTGTTTGGCGGTATTGGGAAGGAATCATCTACTACGAGCTGCTCCCCTATCGCCAAACGCTCAATTCGGCCCTCTACTACCAACAACTGGACCGCTTGAAGGCAGCACTCCTCAGAGGAGGCCATCTGTGATCAACAGAGGCCGAATTGTGTTTCATCAGGACAACGCCAGGCCACACACGTCTTTGGTGACGCGCCAAAAGCTCCAGGGGCTCGGATGTGAGGTCCTAATGCGCCCACGTTATAGTTCGGACCTGGCACCAAGTGATTACCATCTTCTTCTGTACATGGCGAACGCGCTTAATGGTGAGAAGTTGGCCTCAAGAGAGGGGTATAGTGAAGTTGGCATCTCGTTGGCAACAAGTTTACGAACAAAACGGCGCATATTTGACTTAAATCGGGCAAATGTACACAAAGTTATCATATTTTGAAAAATTAAAAAAAAAATCGAACGAACCTTTTACTTCACCTAATATATTAAGTCTCTCCCACTATATATATGAAGAAGCTGGTTCGGTGACGTCAAAGGTTGTCGTAAGCTTGTATTCTATAACCCTTGAGAATATCTTTTCACCATAAATTCAAAAATTTTAATTTTTTATGCCACCTAAAATAAATTGAAAGTTTACCAAAGGAGCTTAAAAAGAACCGTTGTTATTTTTCTTAATTTTATATGAAACGAAAAATCAGAAACTTTTTTAGGTAGCCAATAGTCTAATTAAACATAATATAGTTTTCTTAATAGAAAATGTATAATCTTTTTGGAAAAAAGGTAGTTTTAAATAATCAAACAAAATCGTACGGTATACCGCCCAAAGTTACTCAAAGAATTAAGATGTTTAAACAAAAAATAACAAAAATAGAAGAAAAGGTCACACTACCTCAAAGAAACCTTAACCGAAAATTATCTCCTGAAAGATATTTAAAAAAACTAATTTTCGATTTTTGTTTCATTTAGGGCATAACGATTATCTGGCTTTATTCTAAGCTGCAAAATTCAGACTGTTTTAGAACATTTATTGAAAATATGGCACATATTTAACTTTTTTTCAGTACGCAGAATCATATTGTTCCCAGTGGTAGATTTTTAATTAAAAGATAAATATTTTTATTGACTCACTTCAATTTTGTTGTCGTCCAACTCCAGCTCCGATAGGATCCACAATTCCGCAAACACAGTATCGCCAATGAAGTTAATATTATTGTGCGACAACTTCAGCACATTCAAATTGCCCAAACCTTTGAAAATGTCGCTGGTCAGCACGGAGATTTGATTGTGCGCCAAATTCAAATAAACCAAATGTGGCATCTCCACAAAGAGACTGTCGTGTAAATTCGAGATATTATTGTTGTTCAAAAATAAGCGCTCACACTGCGGTAAATTGTGGAAAGCATGACGATCGATTTCGAAAATCTGATTATGTTCCAAATTCAATTCACGCAAACGTATATGATTGGCGAAAGCATCCTGAGCCAAAGCCGCAATATGATTATTCGTCAAGATGATACGTTCCAAATAGGGTAAGTTAGCAAAAGCATTACTCTTCACCACATCTACCTGTGAGTACTCAATAATAATGCTTGTCAAATTCTTCAAAGCCTCAAACACCAACGTTGGTATATAATCGAGACGACCGTGATTTTGTATAACAAATTTCAATTCACGCAAACGTTTTTGTTGAAAGAAACGCGTCCAGGTGGTATCGTTTTGTGGTAGTATATCCGAGAAGACCCAGCATTCCGCCTTCAGTACGGGCACATGATTCTCATCGGGCGTGCAATAGCACATCAGTTTCATATCACGACGACGCACACAAAAACCAGTCGTGTCCATGGGACCTGTATACGAGCTGGTGGCAGACGCATAATTGCTATTCATGCCGCTGCTCGCATAGTAGGTGGACGAGGCGGAGGTGGATGAGGCGGCTGAGAGACGATCGCTGCGTCGGCGGCCCTCTTTGTCGCGCGAACGTGACGCGACGGGCGCAATGAGGCAGGCAAAGCAGGTGAGCGTGATGGCGAGCAGTAGAATGAGCCGTTGACAGTGAGACGGCCACATTTTGGTTTTTATAGTAGGGATTTTTTTTTGAATGAAGTATTAAATTATTGATTTTTACTGCGAGTTACTGCTTGCTGGGAGCTTTTGTTGGGTATCCTTTTTGTTGTTAAGTGGGCTTTTAGGTGGGTTGGTTGGTTGTTTAATTGATTAATTGAAACGGGTGTTCGCTTGTCAGTTTTTTTTATTTTCTTCTAGTAATTTCTTATAGAAATTAGCGCCAAATGTGTCCAAAAATTCGTTTAAGCTCTACACATTAATCTGTAATGAGAATGAAAGAAATAAAATTTTGTTCATTAATTGGACTTTTACTATTTTTGCGTTCATATATTAGTTTCTTATTAGAGTAGATACTAATTTTATGTCAATTGCAATTGTAGCTTTTATTGTCTCGGCGATTGTTGCACAGAAATTATTGCGCCATTTTATATGGTAGAACAGCAAGACACAATAAACTATAAAATAAGCGTAAAAGAGAGCAACGAAAATAGCTTAAAATTATATATTATATATATATATATATATATATGCACATATGTATTTATTTATATACGTGCATGTATTTATAGGAAACTATCTTCTAGCACATGACACTTGACTTGCGATCATCATAGAGACCGCACGTACCGCTAAGTGTTATATATGTACGTGTATGTTATGCCACTCAAATTATCACCACTGCCTTGCTTGCAAGCAATTTAGCTTGCAATTTCATTTATTTGCATCATAACTTTTGTTTGTCTTATTTATGCATATGCATGTTTGTAGACCGCCTGCTGTGCGTGAGTTAGCTGCACTGGCGTCGAGCCTTGCAAAAGGACATTGAAATACATTTGCTGATTTTTTTTTTTTCTACTTTATTTTTTCCACACACTTTGACATTTTTTCTTTATTTCTTATGCTCTTTTTGCGCATTTAACTACTTTTTTTCCTTTCCTTGCCTTTCTTTTTCTCATTTCCTTCAACTATGTTTGCTTTGTGCTAAGCGTTTGTATTCTTTTTTAAATTGTTCAAATTGTTTCCTTTCACATAGATTTATGGCACTCATAAATTATAGCAACGGGGCAAGTGGAAGTGCAATAATAATGATATAAAGTGGTGGAGAGAAAAGCACAAATGAATTAGTAAAAAAAAATCTAAATGCGAAAAGCATTTGATTTATTAAACTCAACACTTGATTTTTGAGGGTAAATGCATAATGTGAATTATAGATAAAATGATTTTTGATTTCATTTATACAAACATTAATTTTTGAAATGTGGAGACTATGAAGTAGCTAACATATATATTTTTAATATATTAGTAATGACTCAAATATGTCAACGTTGTATAAAAAAAAATATATTTTTTCATTTTAAAAACGCTCCTAAATTTAGACTACGAGGAAATCTCTACCTTTGAGTGGTTTACCATGTATTTTTCAAATTTCGTCTCTACTTAGATAGCGTAAAACGTAGCCTACATTTAGGAGCATGTCGGAATGGCACAAAAAATCTATAAATGAATTAATAAATTTAGGAATATTCTTAGATATTTTTAAAGTTAAAAATATTGGTATATTTAAATGTGAAAAATTAATTTATTATATGTTTTGTAAGCAATTTAAGATAAATATTTTTGAAAATTTTTATAAATTTTTTTTTAAATTTTGCGGTAATCAGTTTAATATAAATTTTATGTATTTAAATTATTACAAAATTAAATATCTAAAACTATAATAATATTTAGTTTGTTAAATTTTAGATTGGTTTAGAGATTTTTTAAAGGTGTTGACAAGTTCTCTGTGCCATTCGTTATGTCATCCCACCCATTCGTTCAGTTCAATGGTCCTGAATGAAGTCCTTTAGTTGAGTGCTACCTTTTTTATGTGCCCAAATGGTGGTTCTGCTCCAGTAGATGTCTGCTAAGATTGTCTCTACGGCATCTTACTAGCAGGTATTGCTTATAAATATATTGTAGTATAACATTGCGATCATTTATTTGGAGCACAGATATTTTACATAAAAGACATCTGTAGGTTTAACGTTACGGTCCTCAGGATGATGCTTTGACAGTCTTGTATTTTCTTCAACTGTGTCTCGTTAGAGTAAAGTTGATACGGAGCGAAAGAGTGCAGGATATCGAAAATGACGGAGTTTTGATGTCATCCACTTTTATAGTCAATTCGGGCCCGTACTCCTTCCACCAGCTGGTAAAAACTGTACCCAAGGATTCTACTGGTTGTAGTTGTAATTGTGTAGTGTAGTTGTGTAGTGGAGTGAAAGATTTGGAAGTTTTCGAGCAAAAAATATTCAATATCGAGTAGTTATCAACATATGAGTTCAGGAGAATGCTCTATGGTGGTGGAAATAGGGCTCTCAGCAGATCATTAGCCGATAGGTAAATTGTAAAGAACGTGAAGAAAACTATTAAAGAGGGTTGTCGTATAATTATCAGAGAAGACACTGAGGATGTCGATATATCGCTTGGCCCATACTATCATATATTTTCGAAAAGGTTGGACTTGATAAGTGCAGAAGCGAAGTTCTCTCAAAAATATCACCATCATAGAATTTCTGTTTACTAAAAAAAAAAATTTGATTTTTTTAATTATATTTTATTTAAAATTTATTTTGATTTCCATGCCTAGTTCTGACAATCGTCCTAAACTGTTGCCTCACTAATATGAAATCATTGCGCCAAAAAGTAGGCTGACTTTTCCTATTCGGTTTTAATAGCATAACTGTATAGCATACTTTTAGTCACAATATTGTTGTAAATTCGATATTCTATTTTTATTATATTTAGTTACTGTAACTAAGCTTGGCTCAAATCTTAATTTTCAATTAAAAACTGAATTCGGTTTTGTTTTTTGCAAAAATCGTCAACTTCTACAACACAACGATATACATACACATATACATATGTCTGCCTTATTTATTCTTTTTATACAGGAAATGTTAATAAATATCTTAACCTACTGATCCATCATTTCTGTACTTTGACTTAAGTCAAATATTCAAAAATTTTGTAAATATGAAGAAATTGTTTTCTTATTTACATAACCTAAGCAAAGAGGAAGGTTGAGTTAAACCGAAAATTCATAAACATATTATTTATATCATGACATAAACAACAGAAATCACTTTGAGTATTTTCATTTTTCAAAATATTTCCATAGAAGTCAGATCAAAGCTCCGTTTTGTTGAAACTTAAATAGATATAATAAAAATATGACAGCACAATACCACACACACATGCATATGTATCACATTTACACATTTTTTTTTAATATTTGGAAGCTAGAAATAAATAAAATATTTAAGTCAGACAGCAGCAGGAAAGCAACAAAACGATATTTGGTATATGAGGATATTGAAATGAAACAGATTATTTGCATACATTGTGCACATACAAACAAATAAATTTACTATAGATATATGTATATGTATGAAAGTCAATAGAGTAAAGAGAATCTTTAACAGCAAAGACAATATACTACACACACACACACACACACTCAAACACACTCAAACACAAACTTTTTGAATCAAATATGTGGAGCTAAAAACTTTAGAAAACAAATGGGACAAACATATTCATACATATTTATGTAGGTATGTACATTTATATTGTATGTACGCTTGTACGTGCACAGCTTCTTATGGCTTTTGAATTGTCTTCACACACATACTACGTACATTTGTTTGCGCTCAACACACGCTCGCCTCACTCTGTGTCTGCGTGTGGGTGGATTTGTACTGCCTGGTGCTGGGTAGTGTGTTGGTGGCTCAGCATGACATCGAGTAAACTGCAGCGAAAAGCAATTTGTCTTTCTTCAATGATTTCGATTAAACTTTTGCATAACATAATGCCGACAAACAATGCAAAAATAAATATGCAGCATAGTTTCGGAGTATATAAATATTCTCAGTCAGTCAGTCGCATTGTCATATACTACTATATACTCGTACATATGTATGTATATCTAGTTGTGTATTTCACACAGTTTTTGCTTACAAGCGTTTGCTCTATTTCGTGCCAGACATTTTGTTATATTTAAGAACTATTCTCATAAACATTGAAAAGTGCTGAAAGTGTAACAAAGTTTCAGTTCAGTCATGCTGTGTGGGGGCAAAGTCAAAAGTCTGATACAATAAGAGATGATACATGAAATTTTATTTTATATTTAGTATTTTAATTTATACGTATGTTGTGGGATTAAAATTTAAACTGAAAATTATTTTTGTTATTTAGATTTTTCAAGAAAAGTTGGCTAGCTTTATCTGAATCGTTGTATAAAACATCTGCTCATGCAAGTAGGATTTAAATTAAGTTTGCCAGGTTTGAGACTCTATTTTTGGGAACAGAGATTTTAAGCGTTCAATTTAGTATAAAACAAGAAATACAAAAAGATTCTTTTACTCAGGTACTATCACACTAGGTCATAGGTTGCCCTGGATTTCTATTTTTTGTCCCAATTAAACTGCTAAGAATAGTAAAAAAATCCTAATTTAGCATCACTTTATATAATTTAAAAGAATAAGTTCTTTAATTATATCATTTGTCTTAATTCCTTTTATTTCCATTGCGCCTTCGTAGAAATATCTATTTGAGTACCTCGAAGTAACCATTGGGATCTATACTTATTTTCACTCAAGTTGAACATATCAAAATAGCTTGTAACTCTTAGCCGCTGGAAAATAAAAATGTGAAGCGAAAAAGGCAAAAAGGAAAGATCTTCTAAATCTTACAAAATTTTGTCAATCTGTCTTGTTGTTCATCGAGCAAATCGAATATCCTATAAAAAAGATTGAACCATAAATATGATTATATTGAATAGTCGGTCCCTGGTCTATTTTCGGGAGAGTAGAGTAGTCCTCCTACTTATCTAAACATAAAACCTATGAACCGAATTTCAAGTAAATCAGACCATAAATAAGACTTTTTCGAAAAACTATTCCATGGTACAGTTCGCGAAAAAATTCCATAAAAATCTTTCCAGGAACCATAGAAAAAATTTCAAAAATTTTAGACTTAACCGGCTTGCAACTGTAGGAGATTACCAGATCATTACAATTGAACGTACGAATGGATTAACAAAAGTTAGCAAAGTTGGTAACTTTCAGTTTGTTTTTGTTAAATCTAAAAGTATCAAATCCATTGCAGTGACTTTATTACTCTTCCTTTCAAATTTTAGAACGATCAGCCAAAATGGTGACGAGAAAGCGCAAGATAGATGAGGATAGCTCACTAACAACGCAAACAGAAATTCGTCATGTGACTCTCTTCGGTATTTGGCGTAACTTACAGTCAATAAAAATATTCAATGAATGTCAAATTGCATATGAAACAATCATAACATTTTTAGAGACTATTTCAAAGAGGTTCCGAAGATACCAGACCTGATATTTTTCCGTAAAGGACGAACCCCAAGAAGGTCGACCGAAATCTTCCACTGATGACGTCACTGTAGCTCTGGTGATGTACAAAATTGACGAAGAACCATATAATATATTGGGCTTGAATGCCATGGCTGCTTCACGCATATTTATTAAGCATCTGGGATACACGAAGAAATCTGCTCGATGGGTAATACGAATTTTTTGTGATACCCAAAAAGAGGCTGGAAATAATCAGTCTAGCAACTATTGCAAAGTCGTTAAGAATATTGGTTCTATAAGTACGTTCCAGAAACCAAACATGGTCCATAGTATGGAGCTCCACAGGAACAAACCCACCCGTAAAATCTAAGCAAGAAAAATCAGCAGCAAAAGTAATGATGTCAGCTTACTTCACCCGATCAAAAATCGTAGCTGCTATACCAGGGAAAAGGGTCAGACGCTAACTGCAAAATGGTTCACCGAATAGTGCTACCAACAGATTTCAAAAATTTGTTGGAAAACAGGAAGAAAGAGGATTTGCGACGCTACTTTTTACATCATGACAACGCGCCATTCCACACTGCTGAAATAAAGAGTAATATTATTGCGATCTCTGTGACCAACGAAATACAACCAGCACCATATTGCCCAGATATAATACCTTGTAACTTCTGGATATTTCCAAAAATTAAAACAAATAAATAAAAAGAAAGGTTTTTAATAGCAACGAGGAGATACTTAATTCTGAACTTAATAAGCTTAAAAATCAAGATTTTGAAAACTGTTTTCTGAAGTGGCTCTATAGGTTTATGAAATGCATTGAAATTAATGGCGATTATGTAGAGAAGATAAAAAAGATCTTGGTTAGATACAAAAAATTGTCAAAAATGTCGATAAAATAATGGAAATCGTCGATTCTGGCACGAGCATTATTTTCATGGCCCCGGAGTCAAGCTCGATTTATTACTGCCACATGAGTTAACAAGAAAAATCCTCACGAATCCAATTTCCATCTACTGTGAATCAAAAGAAAATCGACTCACATCTGAAGCGCATGGTGACTGATGATGAAAAGTGGATTACTTACAGCAACTTCATATGAAAACCAGCTTAGTCGAAGGGCTGTGGGCCGGCACATGGCACAACAAGGTCTACAAGCCACGTGCATGTGAAAAACGATTGTCCCAGTTTTTTGCCAAATATACAATGACTTTTAAGAGGAAGCAAAACGTACATGACATAATTAGATAATTCTAAGTGTGGTTAATTAAGTCTTTAATTTAATGCAAGAAAAATGTAATAATTTTTACTAGACCATTAAAGAGAATGCAGCCGCTGTTGCCATACAAAACCGACCACTGTGAAACGTAGCCAAGTGCTTGAACATTATACTTGCCATTTACTTCAGAAATATTTTTCACTCTACACATCAGTTCTCAAAATCGTTTTTGTGATAATCTAAACAAGAGGCAACTAAGAAAAACTAAAATTTTAAATAATATTTGGGGACTTTCCTCAGAAGTTAGTGACCAAAAACCTTTTGAAATGCTTGAATACCAACAGAACTTTTCTATTTTTATTTCTAATTTAAAACAAGCTTCAAACATTTTTTCGGGCATAAAACAGAGTAATTTTTGGAGTTCAGTAAAGGAAACATGATCAGAGAACCTAAATATATTTTGCTAGTCGAATAAATGTATTCGTACCGAGTGAAGGTCGGTTCCATTTCCATTTTTCACTTTCATTCTCCTTCTATTTTTTTTTTTTTTTTTTAATTTAAACAATGAAATTTCCGTAAATCCACAATTCAGATTTAACTAACCTCACTAAACCCACCCGAAAAGAGCAAACACATAGTGTATACTTACGCTACCATTAAACGTTTAACATTTCATCATGGCCTTTATCACCGAAGGATAAACACAAAATTGTTGATTGCTTTGATTTCATTTATTGAAAGTTGCAGGGAAATTGCTTTATTTATAAAAACAAACTTCCGTTGCCAAAAGACCCAAGTAAGTCATGCCATAGAAATACAATGAAAATCTTTAGTTAAAACAGCATTACATACAAATTGCCTAAGCGTATGTAGGAAACCTTTGAAAATCCACAAACAAATGTATAAACAAATGATTAACATTTACATATAGGTATTTATATGCATGCATGTGTGTTTCATATGTATGTAGGTATAAGCCAAAAGCAGCCTAAAACACATGCAAACTTATTTAGAAACATTTTGCTGACATTCACGCATATCCTGTTGGTCCATAAATATTTACGATACATGTAGCTGTGTGTGTGTGAATTTGAAGTTTTGCGTGTATATGTGTATGTATTTTTTGAAGTTTCATTTATATGTATATGTTTGTGTAATCTTAAATTTTTGTATGTGTTTCACTGGCTGGTAGTTCAGCACTTTGGTATGCCATGGCGTATGAGTAATCTGCATGGAAATTGTTTTCAATTTTTGTCATTTGACAAATGGTGACACTTCCGCTGTGGCAAACCTTTAAGTGCGAACAGAGACAGCACAACGGAACGCACAGGCCTACACACACACACACTAACTGACTGACAAACTGACAGACATACAGACGGACAGACAAACTGACTAACTGATAGATTGCTGCCGGCGCGGACTGGTGGAGCTGAGTAGGCAGTAAGCTGAAATAGATGAAGGGATAGACTAACAGAAAAGGCAGTTGAACGAGTACACAGACACACATGCACATAAATAACCAAACATCTATCTAAAGATATATGTATATGTCTGTATGTACATATATACTAGTATGTGTGTGTTTTGCAAGCGTGTGCCTTGAAAAGTTGTCAAGCGGACGGACGGACGGACGGATTTTGCCAACATTTACTGTCAGCAGTCAAAACAAAAACAAAACGTTAGTAATAAAATAGACGACAAAAAGGAAGCAACAACAAACATGTCAGCAACATCAACCACAATGTAGTGAAAGCAATAGTATGAGTATGAGTCACATACATCCTCATACAATAGATACATATACGTATGTATACGCGTCAGTATATCTCTGCAGCAACACAGCTGTTGCACTTGCCGCTCGCCATAACTGTATTTTAGGCTGCGGGTGAAGCTTTTGACACATCAAAGCTGCAAACAGTTCATCATTTTGCCAAGCGCTGTTGCTTACTCTGCTAGTACATTGTTGTTATTGTGTGCTTGTAGGCGCGCACATACACCCACACACAAATGTGGCTATATGCCATACATATGTATGTGTATGTGTGCGCGCGCATTTGTTGTCTTTCCCGCTGCTGATTGCTGATGACGATGATGATGTTGTGTTGTCTGTCGTCGTAATGTTTTGGTCGGGATCTATGGTTGAGCTGCGCATGAAATAAAGCCAAGTGTGCATCATCATCAATCATAATGACACAGTCAGGCTGGTATGGCGGCGTACGCATACAAATTTACAAATTTACGCATAAGCGAGTGAAACAAATGTAGCTTAACTGGCGTTTTGTTGCTGCTTGGCTGATACGTTTTTTCTATATATTTTTATATTATTTTTTTTTTCATGTTGTTGTAATTTATGAATATTGTATGCGTCTAACAACAAGAGCGAAAAAGAAAAAAAAAATAAATAAACTCATTGTGGGATTTATTTTGTCAGCTTTAGCTACGCACGACGCATATTTCTATAAACACACACACATACGCACCTTCATGCAAACCGTTGTTGACGTTTCAACGTCAGTGACCAACAGGCAGAGGCAGATATGTATACAGAGACTGACTGACAGTCATGACAGTTAGTTATGGCAGGCGATTTGTAATAAATCGCTAAGCTGTCATGCAATTCAATTCATTTCAATTCAACTGTATGTTTTGTTTTTTTTTTTTGGTTTTACTAAAACAACAACAGCATTAAATTATTTTATTTGACATTGGGCTTATTGCTTTTTATATCAATTGCTTGTTTGTGTACATTTCTATATTTTAACATTTCAGTTATTTATATCTTACACGTTGGCATTGAATTTAAATGATTTTATTTTTTTGAATGCGAAAAAAATTGCAATTTTTCTACGTTTGTATTTACTTAAAAAGCTTTGCTTGGTTGGCGGAACAAACATTTTTCTTTTGCTCGTTTACTGTTACTTGTAAAATAGAAAAAGCTCATGGTACTTTGTTTAAATTTTTTTTCAAAGTATTTCAATAAATATTTTAAATAAATAAAGAAAATATGTTTTTTTTTGGTTTTCCAAATTTTTTAAAATATAATAGTAAAAATTATAAAATAAAACAGATTTTAAAGTATTGAGTAATAAAATTTCTGAAATAATTCTTGTATATCTGCTTGATTTTTTCGAGACTAAATTGTTTGTATACATATATTTAATTAAAAAAGCGATTGTTTTGCTGTCTAACATACAAAAACAATTTAAATAAAAAGTTTCAAATTGTTTGAGAATAAATTAAAAAAATTTGAAATTATCGGCAAAGTTTTTCAGCTTGTCAAAAAATGTAATTTTTCATGCAAATATTGTAGATTGAAGGGTATGCATTTATATATTTGTTTAAAAATAATATATTATTTTAGAAATATTTTTAGAAATTTTTGAAACTTTAGAAAAAAATGTATTTAATAATTTGCTTATTTTTTTATTAATTTCTCCCCATATTAATCTTTTTTTTTAACAAAGAATTTTTACAATTTTTTTTTCTGTGAATTTTTGAAGTTAAATTCTTGTTAGAAATTGACTTTAAAAAAATTAAAAATAAAATTTTTTAACAGATTTATTAATCGTGATAAATGCATAAATCTGTTCAAAAAATTATATTTTATTCCAAATATTCAAAGGTTTATAAAATACAAGGTTACGAGAACCGTCGACATCCCCAAACCTATTTCCTCATATATACAGTTGGCGGGACTTGATATTTATAATTATAATAAATATGGGAAAAGATTTCTTATACAGAAAAAAATACAAGTTTTGTTTTTGCACTTACGTACCAACGCCACTGGAGCCACAGATTTGGCGCTTACAAGTTGCAAGGCGTGGCCTGTTTTGATCAAAACTGAATCACCCGGCACCCTTAATCTGGGCGAAGAGTAGCGTGGCAGCTAGGAGTCATGCCCATTGGACGATTTGCAGCCAGGGGTGATATCGGCTGAACTAGAACGGAGGCCTCCTGACACCGGGCCGCCGCAGGTAATAACGCTATACTGAGACAATGGGTGCTACTACGGTAGGCCGTGGAATTCTTCTCGAACTTCACTGACTGCTAAGCCCGTCTAGATAGACAGATAGTCCTATGCAGACACAAACATAACAGATGAAAACATAAAGGAGGGGGAGGTCGTCCAATAGAGACCCCAGGGGAATTGTGGTCAGCGATGACTATGACGTAAATAGCATGGCCTCGGTAAGCTTTACAAGACAGTGCTAGCTCTAGAAAGGAGACCACGGTCATAGCGAAAAAAACTGAAAAGCAAAGAAAACCAAGGTACTTCGAGTAGACTCCTCTACCAACCCTGTCATCAAGTTTTGACCCATCCGTATAAAAATTAATCAAGCCGGCGCTTGCTAGCATTATCCTGTCCCAAAGGTTTCCAATATGCGATAACCACCTTGAAGTCTGTCGTGAAGTGAGTAGGTGATATGCGGTAAGCCGTTTTTTCTGGAAGACAGAGTCTTCTTAAGGTGTTAGTGTGCCCGTGGCTTAAGACTATGCATTCGGACACCTTTTTTAGCCTTACTGCGGCGCAGACGGCATTGTGTGTTTCCATTATGTCAATGGGGAGTTGATCCAATAGAACATTCATAGCCTCAGTTGGTATGATACGAAATGCTCCGCTGGTGCACAGGAGCACTGCCCTCTGTACTCTATTGAATTTGGAGATAATTGATTTTTTCTCAAGTGCTGGCTACCAGACCACAACCCCATAGAGAAGTATAGGCCTAACTGAGCCAACGCACTGTTTTGGGTGACATGCCCCATTTCCGCCCTATCGTAACTTTTCAGGTATAGAAGGCAATGGAGGCCTTATGCACCCTTTTCTCTGAGTTTTGTGACCAACTCAATTTTCTGTCCAGGATGAATCCTAGGTGTTTTGCAGACTCAGAAATGCACAGGGCCGTTCCTGAGAGTGTTGGTGCTGAACATTTAGGAATTTTATACTTCCTGGCGAAAACAACGAGTTTAGTTTTCTGTGGGTTGATTCCCAGCCCAGCATCAATAGCTCACTTTTCTAAATTATATTTTCCAGAAAAACAGATTAGTGAATATTTTTTAAATTTCCTGGAAATATTTTTGGCTTAACTTTAAGTTTTAATAAAGTTTTTAATTTCAAAGAAGTATGAGATATACAACAAATTATTTAAATAAAAGAGCATTTTTCACTCAAGCGCCAAAAAGTCAAATTTTGATTTATACCAAAGTTTTTATTATCAAGAGATCAACCAAATGTAATAAAAATTTATAACTTGCATACTTTGATTTGTGGCGAAAATAAAAGTAATCCGATTCAAAGAATTTTCATATGCGTGTTTTTTTTGGAAATTTATTTACTTCATAAAAAGTTGCAGCAAAAAATATTATATGCATATTTTATAAATTTATATGTATGTGTGTGTTTAAGCTCACAAGTAACTGTGTCAATATAATATAATTTGATATCCCATAGCAGCAAAGTAAATCACAAAACCCGCCAATTTCTGACAAATTCGTGCGCACCGCCTGACAACAGGAGTATATGAAGGTAGCACAGAGACACACACACACACAAAAGCTACTTACGTGTATATATATACGAGTATAGAAGCATATACATGCAACTGCTTATGCCATAGCGACCAACTTGCTTAGCATCATCTGTGACAATGTACTGCACACCTTGCGCTAAGCGTATTCATATAGCTGTCTACACTGTCTACGCTATATATTTTTATAAAATATGTACACGTATGCATATAGGTATGTGTATGGCAATTTTCTTACTTTTATCACTGCAAAAGTTCTTAACCCCTTTCTGATACACTACACTTTCCACTTTCAGGCGATTACTTTTCAACGAGAGAATTCAGGTGCAAAGTCGACAAACTCTTTTTCTCTCTCTCTCTCTTTTCTCTCTCTCTCTCTCTCTTTTGTGTGTATGAATATTTTATTCGCAGATTTACTTAGCGCCCATATCTTATAAATATCTTGCTCATACTTACCATATATATATTGTACATAACTGTTTATAAACAAAAGCTCTTCCAGCGCCAGTAAAAGTTTCCGTCCCCACCCCCCTCACCCCAAGCAAATGTTCACACTCATCTTCATTCGCTGGTTTATTCAATTTGTTTTTATTTACACCTTGTTGTCTTTGTTATATTGCTATTATTGTTGTTATTATTGTTACTTCATTTTGTTTTGTTTTTGTTTTAGACGAATGAAATATGTGCTTTTATTTTGTAGAAAATTGTTTGGCAAATATTTTTGCAATTTCCATAAATTCTGACAATGACAGCTGTAACATAAATAAATATACATACATACATACATACACACATGTATACTCTAACAGCAGCATGGAGGAGTTGGTTGTGATACACACATCCACATACACATGATATGCATACTTGTAGTATATGAGTATATAATAAGTATTGAATTACCGTGCAGCTGTATTCGAAGCGAACTGGTTGCCGTGTCTGCTTGTGTAGTGTCTTGAGAAGTGCGAAATATATTCAACAACAACAACAACTGTTTTACAAAAAAAAAAACAAAAAAAAAAATACTTATGTTTAAATATATGTCTATGTGCATGCCTCCGCCGTTATTGGCAGTCAAAGTTTATCTACTTTAATTTTCCTTTTCATTTTCATGTTGTGAGTAGGCGAATGTGACCTTTAATGGGAGATTCTTAACATATTTTTTTTTTTTAATAAAACAATTTCAGGCAGATGATACCAACAGTCATATACCATATAGTACATACATACATACATACAAAAAAAAAAAAAATAAAATAAATAAATTAAACAAATTTTAATTTAAAGCATACAAGCGCTGGTCTGTTTATTTTTATTTTTTATTTGTACATACACACATTGCTTCATATGTGCCCACATGTTTAGTTGTTGGTTGAGCTGTTCTTTTATATTTCGTAGGTGAATAAAATAGCAGCTTTCTGTATTTTGTCTGAACTTCATAGACTGTTACTGAGAATGTTTTTTCGAGTGTTTGTTGAGTGTTTTGTGGTGTGAGGAGAGGTGAGGTGAAGTGAAGTGAGGTGAGTAAGAAGTAGCACACATAATCTACTAGACTTGATGCAAAACATTCCACACAACAGAAAGTGAAAGTCTTTTACACATTTAATTACATTTAAATGAATAATAAAAGCGTAACTGGAATTTTCTGCTCACTTTTAAAAATTCTTAATTAATTACAATATTCAGTTTCACTTCTGTTTCCTTTGGCTTTTTTCATTTTTAGGTCTAGTTAAAGCTTTTATTTACCTTCCGTATCAGCTGATTGTAGATCAGACGGATTATAGTACAACAAGCATATTATGGCGCCTTCCACCTCTTCACCCCAATGGAAAATTTATGGCTAGCGCCAAAATGTAGGCAAAGATTTTTATTTACTCGTCGTTGGTCGCCAAAAAAGGTTTCATTTGTAGAATTTTTTTTTTGTTGAAAAATATCCTTTTAAAAAATATCCTTTTTTTTCATCTGAAAAATCATAATACCTATTACATTGTTCCTTCAATAAATCAATAATTAATTCAATAAATTCTATTATAATTCTAAAATGAATACGCCTAAAATTATAACGAAGATGACTAAAAAGTTATAATATTACAAAATTTTCCAGTTATTTAAAATTTTTTTATAATTTAAAAAAACTTTAGAAAACTCGTATAAATAATAGTATTCCTTTAATCTTTTTAAAGTTTTTACTTTAGATGGCACAAATCAAATAATCACCGTTAATTTAGTTTTTAATGTCTTATTCGTAAAAATGTGAAGCTGGTTTTTTGATTGCATTATAATAACAGGAGCTTTAGTTGCACAGCTTAAACTGTGTAAGAGGCAAATACTGCGGACCAAACTGTACAGAGAAAATAATTTTAGTCGACGATGTCCAAAGTGGTGAATAACTTTTTCTTATTATACTCGTCTTCAGTAGGGGATTTCTACCCCTCTAAATGTATTTCTGATATGAAATAAAAACTTATCACAAAAATCAATCAGCCCTTCGGAGGCGGTAGAAAAAAAATTGTAGGTACCTTCGTTCGCACGGGAAACCTCAAGATGGTTAGAACTATTTAAATCTCCCTATATAGAACACATTCAAAGCTCATCTTTCAATTTGTAAGGTAATAACTACACAATCTACGCCCCATATCAGCTTCAATATCCGAAATATATGCATGTTTTATGATTAAGTCGATTTTATTAAATTAAGGCAGTTCTCAAGCGGAATGTTAACTGTTTACATAAAGCGATAGCGATTCACTACACTTCTTCCTAGCCCATGTAAGGACGGCAAGCTAGGTTTGTGCTTCACCTTAAAATGCCAACCAAGCACTAAAAAGAATTGAGAATGAATTTCCTGAGGTCATTATATGACATTATATATTTTCTCTATTAACGAAGGCAAAGTAGAGATTTGTTATATTGCTTCAGTCTACACTTGATATGATCACTCACGAGCCATTTTCATAGTATTATTCACCGAGGTGCGGATTTGAGATAACTTTCATTCAAGGCGGGCCTTTAAATACCTTTATATACTGAAAAGAGCTGCTCAGCTTTAGATTACTCAACTTAATACTCCTAGATGCTATTTTGACGGATTTATGAACCAGAAATTCAAATTTAAAGTATCGGTTGTATACTTTGCAATGTTTTAATAAAATTTCTATCTTGAAATGGAACATCTCGAAACTTTCTTTAAGCTGTTTATATAAATAGAGATAAACTT
The DNA here is from genome assembly GCA_037013455.1 of Ceratitis rosa. Classification (NCBI taxonomy): domain Eukaryota; kingdom Metazoa; phylum Arthropoda; class Insecta; order Diptera; family Tephritidae; genus Ceratitis; species Ceratitis rosa. The sequence goes on from JAWMAG010000012.1 coordinate 37,434,367, forward strand.
CATTTGACTGATCAAAATAATTTTCTCTTATTCATATGCATCAGTATACAATATAACAAGAGTTCATACAATTTTAGCGCTAATCGAATTTCCACCAAAATTCTGAGGTAGTTAAAGCTGTATAAATCGATAGTTACATATACGAATATATGTAAATACACAAATCTCTTTGTGAGTATATATATATAGTAATTGCTTGAAAAGCTAAATTCAAACTATATTCTATATGTAGATATGTAAATATGTACATATATACGTATTTGCATATAAACTGCGAATTGTTTATGTGAACTCATTCAAATGTGTGGTTTTGATTGGAATAAATTCGCATAACAAATGGGCATTGAGTTGAAAAATAAAAGAAATCTACGCTTCGCCGCTATATATCATCTAAAATGTTACTCTCATTTTGGTTTATTTTTATTTTCACTTTTTTTATATTTTTTTTTTGCAAACAAAGGTAAATGCGCGTAAAACTCAACACATATCTACATTATATGTAACTAAGCATGGTATATATACATATGTGCGCATAAAATTCGTATGACTTCAAAAACGATTGCCCTTGCTTTACGCACACACACATACACATACATATATTGTATATGTGTAAATTTATATTTTTAATAACTATGCCAAATATACTGCAGTAACCATTAGAGATTTTCGCACAACAATGACGGCACATGACATTCATAAGAGCGTGTATACCATATACGGACATACCTAAATTTGTACTCATATGTATGTACGTATATGTACTTGTAGAATGTATAAATTTATGCATGTAAATATTATATGAATACTCGTATGTGACAGAAATGCTTGTAATATGATTGTAGCGAGCGAATAAATTGCCACATGAATGGTAGGGTGAATACGCTTTATTTGCTTATGTACATATGTAGGTATACGAGTATGTGGCATATATGTGTGCGCATATAAATGAGTATATCTCTTACATATATACATATATAACTTTCAGGTACATTTTACAACTAGAAATATATTTATGAATCTACTACATATACACGTATGTATTTTGTGATTTGTGGCTCGTCGTCCTTCATTTGATAGTAATATTTAATATCAGAAGAAGCCCACTTTCTTCCGAGCTATACTAAATTGGAGCATATATTTATATGTATATGAATATACAACATATTTATGTAAGCATACGTGTATATGTATAAATGTATGTTTGTAAATATTCTCATAGCAGTGAAAAGTGAAATTGTTACGCGAGTGCCACGATTACATTAAATTTATATTTTTAGAAAGTAAAATGTTTCGTATTTCACGTTAACGTGTCGACTAATAGTAAACTTGATATGTGTGGGAAATGTTGTGGAAAAAGTCTAAGTCTAAAATCCTCTTCATGGGAATCTTCCTTGATCGGTGAATTTATTATTATTTTTTCATTAACTTAAAAATATATATTTTTTTGCTGCTTAAGAGCATAAATTCGTCAAAAACCCAAATAAGAGCTTGGAATTTGGAGCTCTACTCACACACACATAAATTTAAATAAATATTGACACTGAAGATCATCGAAACTGGAAGACAATATCCTACAAGCCCTCTACAACTGATTTTTCATTCATGAAATTTTAGGTTAAGATCGTGAAAAAAGAACGACATACAATTTGGCTGGCTTTAGTATAAAATTATATTTTGTACTAAATATTTTGTACTAGCAAAGGTAATGGGAGAAGGGTTGCTCTTTTACCTCAGCAGTGTTTGAGTGCATGTCCAAGATGTTTACCAGCAAAGAGAAAATACGCTGTATTCTACACAATTTCGATGTCAATGTCAATCTCATGCCGGTAATTTTGATGTAAAATATGCTCCATGGTCTGGAAGACCAATTGTCGATAATGTCGATAAAATAATAAAAATCATTGATCCATTTGAAAAAGGCTTTATACACAAAGAAGCTCAATCTATTGGTGCCACATGAATTAAAGAAAACAAACCTCATGGCCCGAATTTCGATCTATGAATCGCTGCTGAATCGGCCTGAAACAAATGCAGACTGGTGATGAAAAGTGATTAATTTAAAGCAATGAGTCAACACGAACGGTCTCCAAGTCAGAATTTACAGCCAGAAAGATTATATTTTGTATTTGGTGGGATTAGCAAGGAAGCATACATTATGAGCTGCTCCTTTTCTTTTTAATTCAGACGTGTACTGTCTGCAAATGAACAGACTGTAGGGAATATTTGTCCAGAATCGCACTAAAAGGAGTTGTTTTTCATCAGACAAAACGCCAGACCACACACATCGATAGTGAGTCGCCAGAAGCTCCGAAAGCTAGATTAGGAGCTTCTTATGCATCCACCCTATAGCCCAAATCTCTCACTAAGTGAATACCAGCTGTTCCTGTCTATGCCGAACGATTTTGCTAGCAAATAATTGACCTCAAGAGAAGTCTGAGAAAATCAGTTTTCCCACTTTTGTGCCAATAGAGACTAGCGTTTCCTATGAGAGAGGCATAATGACACTAACTTCCTTATGGCAAAAAGTTATCAAACAGATCGGTGAATATTTGACATAAATCAGAGAACACTAACTATGGTAAATAAAGCTTTTAATGCAATGAAAATGTAAGGGATAACTTTTACTAGTCATATATAAAATTGGTGCTTTGCAAGCTTTTATTTTCGGCCGAGATCCTGCTATCATTTGTTGTTGCGTCTTGATATTTTTTCAAATAAATAGCTTATACAAAAGCCACCGCCAAAAGGTTGATGAATTTTTATGAGGAGTTTTTGTAACGTGTCAAAAATGCACTTGGATAGGCTGGCATTCCCAGCCGAGGGGCGATCGTAATTAGAAAATTTAGTATAATTTTTTTAATCAAACGAATCCTTTATAATGTTGAATGCTGGTTAAGTCAGGACTTGAACCGTGGTCTTTCGAATGGTACTATGTTTTGCCAAATACTCGGTTATTGTGGTCGCCATGAGACATACTTTCAAATGTTGAAGCATTATCGAAGCAACTTTGACCAAAAAAAAAAAAAAAAAATTCTGAAATTTTTACTACACATTTATTAAAGTATACATAAATAATCAAATATTTATACAGTTATATATAGGCATGTATATTTAAAAATATTCTGTAGCTGCTAATCAAAGTTCGTATTTCAAAAAAAGTTCCAAAACACCAAAAATTTCAAGTCATTTAGCGTAAATAAATAAATCATGGAAATAAGTTTGTACATACGTGTATGTAGTAAAACAATGCCTAAAACAATGAATATTAAGTATTAAATATACATAAATTATATTTGTATGCATATCTTTTAAGTGCCCTTATGCACTTTATATTCAAAAGAGCACATGTACATATGTCAGCACACTGTCACCAACATACATACCTACACATACCAATACCAACGATCACTTGTTTGCAATTAAGTGAGGTAATTTGCATAAAATATATTCAACACTTTTGAAAAGTTAAAAAGCGCATAATTAATTGCAGGCGAATAGAAGAGAGTCTCCTCTCTTCTGCTTTTCTCAAATTCATGTCTGTGAAGCGTTGCCGCGCGGTAGAAGTTGCTTGTTGTTCACTTCTCTGGTGCTTTGTTAATATGGTTTGTCGATGCGATGAAATATTCAAAGGTCTGCATGCTTTCACTACACAAACACACACACCCAAATATATTAACAAATAAATAAATTCATAAAAAAAGCAAATAATTTTGAAGGATGTGGATATGTTGGTTGGTTATACTGCATAGAAAATTCTTTGATACGAGCAGTGCTATGTTATGCAGAAGTAAAGTTAATCAAGTTTGTTTTAAATATTTTTTCTCTTAGTTGATTTTTTGCGCGCTAATGCCCTTTGAGGGAAATTGCTTAGTCACATCTTGAAACTTCGTATTAGGCTTAATGAAATGAGAGTATTTCTGTATTGGTGACCTGAGACTAAGGAGCGTACTAGGCAACCATGTTAACAAGAGCGACGTTCAAGGCAAAATTCGAGCATAAGCACATTAGTTTATTTTATTTTTATTTCAGAAATAAAGATCACTTGAATAAGTGATATACAAGCTGACAAAAGCGAGGACGACGCGACGTGTGTATGACTCGAATATGGGGGCACTGATTAAAACCTACCTAGATAGATAAAGTTCTGCAATAGAGCTATCGAGGAAATAATTTCCAAGTCAATTTTGTTAAGTTTGAAATTTTTTTCACACAATATTAAATTTTCAGACAATTTACCAGAGTCTCCATTGATTTCGACATGAAATCGTTTATGGACTTATAAACAGAGAAATATCATAGGGGCATCAAACTGAAAACGTTAAGGATGTTTCCAATTTAAATTATTTTTAGGCTAAACATATATATATATATAAATATATAAATAAATATTTAGCTTTTTGTCTGCATTACCAATGGGAACAATTTTTGCTGTGAAGTAGGTCTGTACGTAGGGTTCAATTAACATATTCAGCAAGTGAACCTGGAATCGATTTATATGAATAAAAAATATTTTATTAAAATAAATACTGAAAAAACGAATTAAAATTTTTTAGAACCATTTTGAGTAAAAACTAGTATATTATATTATTCTATATTATACAACAGGGGAGAACAATGCTCTTACTTATTTCTTAAGATAATACGATTAAAAATGTGTCTTAAAAAATGCGATCAATTCTTCAAGTTGACTTTCCGCTCTGAAGAAAAACTGTAAAGTCGATTTAAACTTTTTGGTTTGTTAAAAATTTTTTTTATTCTCTGAATATCTCCATGTAAGATCCTTTTTAACTCGTTCAATTATATTTTCATTCATATACAATTATGCATACACATCCATATGCCTACATTTTCCATTACGCTGGCCATGATTACATGCATTAAAATCGTTCTTTGGTTGCTTTTTTTTTATTTTTACACTGTTTAATTATTTGCAATTTACGCTCAATTAATTGAAATGATATTTCTTTTTTTCTTAAAACATAAATTCTTACTTACAGCAAATGTGACTAAAGCCATATGAATGCATATTTATTGTATTGCATACAAACATACAATTAAGTGAAGTCACATTGCGTAGCGCAAATATGGTCAAGCTGATGAAAATTAATGATAACTACGTGAGTGAGCGGTAAATATGCTACAAAAGAACGCATATAAAAGAGTGTATATCTGTATAAATTTTTATAGCCAATATGTGGGTGAAATTAATTCATTTATGTGTAATTCGTAAATGCATTTGTTGCAGGATTATGGCAAAGGAAGTGTTGGCAAGGTTGAGAATTCATATTAAATGGTGATTTTGAACTTTAGTTTTAATTTTTTATTATTTATTTTTATTTTTTTTTTATTTCTTGCTTTTACGAAAACAGCTTTTAGATTTCCATACTTCATACATAAAAGTGAAAATTTGGCTTTTATTTTGCTTTAAACTTTTAGGTTTCATTTCTCAGAATCAGTACTATTTCAGTAGTTGTTTTATGAAAACTTATATCCTGAAATCTAAATTATTATACGTAAGAAATTTGTTGAAGAAAAATGAGACTCTAATTTTATTTATTTTTCTTTAGTAAAAATAGTATGTTTCTTGTTCTTCAAGTACCTATGGACTTTTGTTGAGAGGAAGTTATGCCTTTTCATGCTTCCATACAATTATTTTCGAACCTGCTATGAGGAATGCAATTCGGTTTTCTACTGAGAAGTTCGTGTAAATGAGCACTGAGTAATTTGTAATTCAACTGAAGTTAGATCAGACACCACATCACATTAGACGAGCTTTGCAAAACTGTAATACTCACTATACATTAAAAAAACAAAGTTCACTGCTTCTGTCTGTCTGTTTGCGATAAACTGAAGAACTGCTTAATGGATATCCATACGGTTTTAACCAAACTATAAAGCAATATTTTATGTAGGTTTGTGTATATTATAGGTTTAATTTTGTTTAAATATTTTCCATAAATCTTAATATATAAAAAATCCCAAAATATCCCTAAAACGAGTTAACTGATATTCATGACAGTTGACATAGATATGTTATTTGACCGAACTTACTGCGCAATGTTATTCTTCTGGGGCTACGGGTTACAAGCTATATACTTTCAAGCATAGATCCGATTGACTATAATAAAGCGAGCGAGGAATATAATAAAAAAAAAACTTATTATTTGGTATTATATGATGCTTGATAAGGGGTTGTTATCATTCTTTGCAATATCAATAAGAATACAAATTCTAAAAAATACAGTAAGCCACAAAAGCGTGTAGCCGGGTCTGCTAATTAGTTATAATTCTATATTTCACTTATGTGGACTACTTATCATTTGCTTTTTTAACTACACTTTATTAAAGTTTTGCCACTCTTTGGACTCATAAAACCCACACGTAACCATGGAATAACTTATGCATCCTCACAAGGGAAGGCCGAAACAGCGTTATCAACCGTTCGGCTAATTTTCGTGAGGTTTAAGTAAGGATAAGTGCTACGCCAACCTTGCACAGACTGTTGATGACCTGAAATATGGCATAAAAATCGCCGTTGTAGCTAAAGATGCCCATACAAACAAAAATTTTTGTTGAAAATTTGGGTCGAATTTGTGTTTTGTTATTTAAATTTGTCTATAATGAGATATAGAAAATTTTCCAAATAAAATTTATTGCCCTAAGCGCTTTAATGGGCAGTGATATATCCATCGTTTGGAATTTTTATAAAGTGGCACCTCAATGAGAGCTGTAAAAAGGTCGAAGTTCCTGTCGGATCTGATATAAAGCACCTTTTCTTCAGAGCTGACACTCTGTTAACTTGAATTTAAAGTATGTAAATTATTGCTGAAGAATTGAAGTAACCCTTTAACCTATTTCTTATATATAAAACTATCCCATTCTTATTACGCTTGAGTACATTAACCCCAACAAGCGCACTTACCTAATTCACATACCACCGCGGACAATTTCATAGTTTTATGACAAAATAATAACGTTTAATAGTTACGCTGATGACAAAAAGTGTCAACTGCCAAGTAGACAACAGACACCATCAAATAATCAAACCTCGACCACTGCAATAACGTGGATCAAGCATTTACTTAACCCACATGCCCCAAGCCACCCAACCACCCTAACAACCACATACATATGCATACCGTAAATACATAAGCGTATACCAATTATCCAACGCCCGTTTTAAGCTGAGTGGGCGTATAATCGCCACCGATGATCAATGCAGATAATATGTTGATGAAAAAGCCGGTACCGGCAATGTGGCTCGGAAAGCAGCGCAGCGGCAGAGGAAGTCAGGCAGCGTTGAACAGTGCTTGACTCGGTCGAGTTTCGTTCACTTTATGGTATATGCCAACGATGTGGAAATAATAACAATGCCGGAAGGAATTGCGCGCTGTTTAACTATGCGTTCATTGTTGTTGTATTATTATTGTTGATTTTTTTTTATTGTTATGATTATCTGCTATCACTCTTGCTGCACATTACATAATTGTAGAGGAATAAAAGCGCAAATGAAGCGCGCAACACAACACAAGCGCATGAATAACAACAAAAATATGTGTATATATAAAACTAAAGAAAAAAAATTAAACGAAAATAAGCTATTAAATATTTAATGTACACAAAAACAAAAGAGAAATGGAAAAATTATTTGGAGTGTAATTCATTTAGAAATGAGCGCTAAAATATCAACGCCTACACGGAAGTACTGTGCGTTGTTATCAAGCAAAGGAGATGGAAAACATAAAACAGTTTTATCAAAACAAAAAAAAAAATAAAAATAAAAAAATTAAAAAAAATAGAAGAAAACACAAAAAATCCAGTAAATAAATAATGCAATTATTTCATCCATTACCAAAGTCAAATTAACATACGCCAAGCGGAATATACATACATACATATTACATAAGTACATACATACTAAAATATGCATAAATGTAGTGTGTCTGCATTAATTTACATTCGTTAATAACCAAACACAATTATACGAGTACGAGTATGTGTGCGTAATAAGTGTACGTATTAAGTGCCATACGCTCTTAAGCGCACACCCTGTAATTTGCGTAAAATGTGCTGGTGTTTGTATTTAATATTAAATTATGACATTAAATTCCATAGGGAAGCTATTCGACTACTGACTAATCTGTTTGCACGCACGCGCTCGGCATATGCATAGAAGGATCATTGTGCTCTTCGAATTGACTCACATGCGTCAGCGTCTTTGGATTCTCTGGCGCTTTTTTTCACTTAATGATTAGTAAATTCACTTAATAATATACTTTAGACCTCTGCTAGCATACATCACAGTGCAGATAATCCCGAAAGTTTGCAATTTATTAAAAAAAAGTTAACTAAGTAAAATATTTCTTCAGAGTTTTAAGGGTTTTGAGTAAGAAAAATTTATAGCAATAAAAAAAGTGAACTCTGTATTTTGTACCAGGTAGACATATCTACCTCCACACAATCGCCGAAAAGTTCAGTCTTCATAACGAAACGGTTTCCGACTGAGCTCCTCCTCAAATATGTGCTGTGCGACTTGATGTTTTTCCAATAAATGGAGGGATCTACAGTTTATTTTAAGCCGCTTCCAAATGGCCGATGCATTTTTCATGGAAAACTGCAATTAGAAAAATCATTTTTCTTTAAGTTTAAATGTTGTTTGCACAAGAGCTGAAGCCCTGGTACGACCAACATCCAAAGTTATAGAAAATTACTTTAAATAAAAAATTAAGTTACTTTTTTTTTAATTGCGGTTGCTCCTCGGCAAGGAATTGAACTCCTCTGAGTGTATTTATGACATGATTTAAAGGCTCCTCATGAAGAACAATCAGCCTTTCGTAGGCGGCTTGGTACAAACCGTAGGTCCTTACATTCATTAGAAAAATATCAAGACGCAAAACCACAAATTGGAGGAGGAACTCGGCCGAAAATCGCTTCAGCGGTTACAAAGCATCAATTAGTAAGGTTGCTCGATTCCGCCGGGATACCGAAATGTTGCCACTACTACAAAATTCCCGCTTAAGAAAATTCTTGAAACTACTTGGCTGTCTCCTTTTCGATAAATCCACAATAAGATACAACCACATATCGCATTTTGTGTTAGTCATATGCCTCAGTGCAGAAAGGTATGCAATTTCTTTTTCTAAAAGGACGTGCAGTCCCATTATCTGAGAGTACTCATCATTAACTCGGTATAAGGAACTTTGTTAAGACATTTCAAATTTCATGCCTACAAGTTTTACAGACTGTCTTTCACTCTTTCACTCAAAGTACAACACCAGAAGGTGCTGACTGAATTCGAATCCTCAATCACTGATGGAGGAAAAGAAGCTCCAAATACCTATATTTGACGAATTTGACAGAGTAATTGTTCACATGAAGAAAAAGTTTACTTTACCAATCCACAAAAGGAAGATCCACACAATCTGCACCAATTATCAAAGGATAAGTCAACTTAAAACCAATTAAAAGGCTTTCTGGAGGGTATGTGAATGACTAAAATCCGTCTTGAGCAAACTGTCCTGAACAGACCAGGGAATGACAGTTGACCAACATTCACCATGCACCAAATGCAAGAGTCGATTTTGAAGCTGCCGCCGACATATCTGAATTTGGTATCCCTGCAAAGCTTATACGAAACTTGCCTGAACACATAACAAGAGCTGCAGAGCTAATTGAAGAAGGTATACTCTTTAACAAAAGTTTATAATTGCTGGTTTATGTAGGCACTAAGAACTTTCGAGAAAAAGGTTTTGCGTTAGATTTATGGGTCTTGCGCTTTGATAACGGCGAATACCGCTGACTCTGACACGATGAGCTGTTCGGGTAATATGACGATGTTGGCTTAATTCAACGGATACGCAGAGAGAAAAACCTTCATGCTGTTGCTAAAACATAGCGGGTAAAAACTTAGCCTCATTTGGTGTTTCCAGTTTATGTTGAAGGGATTAAAGAAGAGAAAGACAGTACGATATCGTTGACTCGTATATAATCACCTAAGTGGTGCCTACGCCACTGTAGAAGGGATCGAATCTCGAACTAAAATCATACGTACAATGTTATGGTTTGATTATATTACTTGAGTGTATGACCCTCGAAGGGAAACAGGGGTTATGGGAAGGATGTTCTCTCCATTCTCTCTCCAACATTTTTTTGATGTAATTTCTATATTTTTTCTATTTATAAAATACTCTGGATGAAAAGTACTAAAAAAAAATTTTTACCGGGTTGCCAACTGAAAAAAATATATTAGATTCCAAAATTTTGATATTATAACCCTGTTCTTAAGTTAATCATTAAATTTATAATTCAAAGTTAATATGGGTAGAAAAATTGGTATATGGTCTTCATTTAAGGAAATAGGAAATTGAAACATTTCAATTACTAAAAAAAAAATTATTTCACTTTTATTTAATGGATTTTAGTACAGTGATTCATTGCAAGTCTCAAATTTTATATACCTATGTATATATATATATTTTTTTTTTTTGATTAATTTCATAATTTAAATAATTTTTCATCTAACCTTTCGATTAGCCCAAGAATTCAGCTTAACGGGTTTTACTGCACTCTGAAGCGTAAATTTATATTAAAACAATTTTTTTTTAATACTCACATACATACTTATATGGGCGTTTCATTCAAGTTCATATACGTGTAAGTACATACGAGTATGTGACATGCCATTGACCCTGCTGTGCATTTGTATTTATTTATATTAGCATGTAAATACATATATACATATGTAAGTATAATTTTATGCACACAAATGTACTTGTTTAAGTGTGTGTGTGTAAAGCCTTTGACTTCTGCTTCCGCTGTTGCTTTGGAGTGCGCTCAGCGCACTTTGACCAATTAGAATGAGTATGAGCTCAAAGGCGCCGCATTGTTCCGAAACTCTCTGCTATATACTCGTATATGTATGTACAGAATGTTAATATTTCATACTTGTGTACACGTATGTATGTATGTATGCTCATGTATGTTATTAATAAGTGACGTTATCCAAGTTCATTCATCGCCTTGTACGCTTGTAGTTAACACCCACATAATTTCCTCATTTACCCCATATCTAAGTGCTTTGTACATATGTGCAATGCGCCACTCTCTGACATTTTCAAAACTTCGCTTTTTTTTAAGGGGTTAAACAATCGCGATGCATGGGGTAACATCCCTAAGCATCTCATACGATTTTATGCCAAGTGCGTAATGAAATTGGTATGCTTTTTATTATTTCATACATATTATACATACATACACACCTATATATTTACTTACACATGCATGCATTTTATTTAAAAATATCAAATTAACTTAGTTTAGTAAAGTCATTGAGGGTGTTGGGCGGGTAACAAGTCCAGCAGAGTTTCCACTTGACTGAAGCAATAAACTTAATTATGTTAAATTACATAAGTTCATTCATATATTTTTTCGTTAATATGTTTTTTTTTCTATATATGTACATATATGAAAAATGAAATAATTAATGTGTTTATGTAGGAGATGATTTGCGTGGGGGAATTTCACTAATATAATTAAATTTAGATTTGATTTGAGATTATTATTTGAGAATTGTTCGCTCTCAACAAAGATAACTACAGATTAATTTTCGGATATAGCTAGTAAGAAAATTTATAAGTATAATTGAAGACTCACTAATTTTTATTTCTTTTTTTTAATTTCTTACCTACAAATATATCTAGCGACTGAGTTCAAAAATAATTTCTCGGATGACCCCGATTTTTATTTGATTTTTTTTAAAATCATTTCCTTAATATCGCTTTACAAATTTATGGTACCATATGCCTATGTATGATATGTATGTATATGCATGCAGTTAATTAAAATGCTTTAATTAAGTAAATTTGCTAGTTTCTATTATCACGGTGAATAGGAGCCTAGTCGAAGCGGTTATAATATCAGATCTTCGTGAACACTAATTTGCAACTAGATGCCCAGTGCCTCAAAGATTTAGAGTAGCTTCGAAGCATAGTACCCTCAGCTCTCAGTTCTATTTTCAAGCGCTCAGAAACATAATCCTTTGATCTGGTATTTGCTTAAGATAACTTCGAATCATGAAGAACTCGCTATTTATTAACAAAATTTAAACACAATCTATGGAGTTTATATTTTTTCGCCTGAAATTACGTATTTTTACAGATTATTTAGCACAGAATTCTTTCACTTAATGAAAATACAATAGCACAAAATTAATTTAATCTTCCTCATAAATTAATTGCAGTTCCGCATCCAAACTACAACACCACTGATTTTAAATACAAATAAATTTCTGAGTAGTAGATAAATGAACTAGTGTTTGCCTAGTATGATATTGACTTGTAATCTAACACTTCACTTTTGTTGGAACTTCAAAATCCTTGAAAGAATAATACAAGCTTCATTATATAAAAATGATGTTTTATTTCCACCTAAGCGATTTTTGGACGAGCTAATCATAACATTTAAACTAGCTGCGACCATCTGGAGCTATTTATTTTATGACAAAAATACACTCGGAGGCGTTGCCATTCCATGAGCATTGCATCTTAAAGTCCTTAGCCCCACCAGACCACCATTCGATCGTAAACTCAAAGGCAACCTCGTACATAAAATTATTTTAAGTATGGCAATTTAACAAAAACTCATCTAAAATGGTCAGCTTATTAGCTTTTGCTAATCGTATATTAGTTCTAGAAAAAAGTTCGTTCGGTAAGAGATGGCGTTATTGTCCATAGTACTAGTGTTACGTGTCGCATCATGTCATACTATACGGCGCTGAAAACGTGTTTATTCGCACTAAAAGTATGTTTTTGACAGTTTTTCGATTGATTGACTCAGTAAGTCGTGAGCGCTCGTCAAAGATGGACACCAGCAAAGGGAAAATTCGCTATGTTTTACAATTTTTCTTCGATCAAGACGAAAAAGCAGCCAAAGCGGCTGAACAAATTAATTTAGTTTATGGCCCCCATACTGTAAACGAACGTGTAGCACAAAAGTGGCTTGCTAGATTCCGTTCCGGTGATTTCTATGTCAGAGATGCACCAGGCGTCGGGAGGCCTGTCGTCGAAAATTGCGATAAAATCATGGAAATAGTGGAAACAGACCGTCACGTGAGCACTTATTTAATTGCTGAGGAACTAAAGATAAGCCAGAAAACCGTTTGGAACCATTTGCATAACCTTGGATCCTTGGATTCAAAAAGAAGGTCGATGTTTGGGTGCCACACGAACTAACGCAACAAAAAAACATGATGGACCGAATTTCCATTTGCGAATCGCTGCTGAATCGCAACAGCCAACTTAATTTGTGTTCTCAATTAATAGGTGTCAGCTAATTATGAAAGCCTACCGACTCGGCGCTTCTCAGACTCGAATAGGAATTTTCTTTTAACGCCAATTCACTGTTGATTTCCTTCAGCGAAACATAGGTATGTACATATATATTTCCCCAAAGCTTTGCTGAGTTTTGTTCAAAAAAAATATATATATATAAATAAATAAATATAAATTAGTTTGATAAACAACTCAAATGTCAACGCCAAATCAAATTTAAATATTTTAAAACAATTTTTATTTTGTTTTATTTTAGTATCTAATTTAGAGTGTGTTTAGTTTAGAAACTAGGTCAAGCTTACTTACAAAAACACATACATATCACATATATAGGGTTATTCATTTCGTGTTATCAAAAGTGCTGCTTTTTGACATATGTAAAATTTAACTGTCAAACCAAACATGTTTTGTTTTAGTAAAAAATTCAGGCATTTATGAGCATGGATCGCTTAACAATCTTTTGCGAACAAAATTTTCTCCAGCGTCGAAGCACATTTTTCACTCGGTGGGATATCGCATTTAAAGCTTTGATAATCCTCAGTTAAATGAAGAGAAGCCGTAACATAAAAAAACTTACTGTCTCATGCGCTTTTTGGTCCGGCGATTTTCTTAGCTCTTTGAAAACGACAACTGCGAGACCGTCACTGCCAATTCGGAGCATTATGGTAACATGGTAGCCGACTTTATGTGGCCTGTGAAGAATACGACTTGAACAATGCGTGTTTTCATCAAAATGGATGGCTTTCTCAGGAGAGGAATTTCCCGGCCGTATATTCTCTCCTTCTTGGTGATGTCAATTGGCGCCGAGATCGTGCGATTTTACACTGTTGAAACCCAGTTATCGTCAAATTATGGCTGAAATACCCAATATGTGCCAAATAGTAATCGAAAATGACATCAAAGGGATCGAAGTTTGAAAAATTTCACGAGGCGGTTAGTTGAATGATATTGTGCTTCATACATAAAGCAAAGGTTCAAATTTCTTTAGCCGTTAATTTTCGAAACCGCAAGAGGAATAACCCTATGCAAACTTTCATATGTACATATACCTATAATACATTTGTACATTTACATATTCAAACTTTTTCCTCTTTGTTTTTTTTTATTACTTTCGAAATTGTCATATTTGTACATGAAAACACACATTCCACAGCCTAAAAGTAACAACAAAAATAACATAGCAACAAAAGGAGGAAAAATAACAAATGGACACAGAAAAGCTGTGTGTTATTGTTGTTGTTGTTGCGTTAGAATTACAATCCATAAAAAATTGTCCACATACGCATGTTTTTAATATAATTAACATTTTGTTTGTTCTGTGGTCTATCCGCTTCTCTTACGCTGGCATGTCTTCATCAATTTTTGATGAGATCCTACGTTTTCTGTTTTCCTATAGGGCGCGACCGAGTGGCGCAATCGAGTGGCGTAAAAAGTGGGTGTGTATGTTTTTTCAGTGCTGACGCGCTACAATGAAGCAGAATTAGTACCTATACATATACAAATATATAAACAAATACAAAAATTTATATATGTATATATATATATGTATGTAGATATGTTTGCCTCTTTTATTTTGTTGTATTACTTCTATGTATAAATACCAGATTTTATGGACTGCTTGTTTGCATAAGTTTTCGTAATATTTAGATTTTATGTTGACAGTTATGCTACACAGCGCGCTACACACTATAGCGACGCGGCGGCGGCGGGTGGGTTGTGGAAAACCATTAAAATCACAGATTTACGTTTTTCTGAATAATTTAATGCGTACCTACGTATACATTAAATGTGAGTGAAAGTGAATGTTGTGCTGTAGTGGTGGGTGTGTGGCGGGTGGAGTGGGTTCCTGAGTAGCACTTAGTTTGTTGGTTGTTAGCAGGAAAATTGGTTGTGGAAATTGCCGTAAAATAGGCAGAAAATGTAGCGGAAATGTAACAAACAACGGGACACAAAACGTATTTATGTTTGTCTTCGTCCAACAAGGAGTGCTGAGTTGGGGTTGTCAGCACTTTAAGTGCTTGGTAATATAATTTTTGTTATTTGTTACAGATTTCAGTTGTTTTCCACTTTTTAATGTTTTTTTTTTATATTTTTTACTTTCATTTTTATTTATTTTTTTAAGAATTTCTCATAAAACATTGTTTTTTATTTTTTTTGCCATATTTTCTGCGTTTTTTTTATTAAAATTAAATCTTGTCACTTTAAAGCTTTGATATAACCGTGAAAGTGAGTGGAAAGTAAAGTTTATCTCAAGGCCAATTTTGTGTGTTAAATTAATCATATCCATCTGTGCTTGTTGCTCCTACGTAAAAAAATACATCAAGAAGATATAAGAAGACTGCAATTTTTTTTTTTAATTTCGCGTAAGATTAGCT
Organism: Ceratitis rosa; assembly: GCA_037013455.1. NCBI lineage: Eukaryota > Metazoa > Arthropoda > Insecta > Diptera > Tephritidae > Ceratitis > Ceratitis rosa. The sequence continues at coordinate 37,450,070 of JAWMAG010000012.1, forward strand.
AACTATTTTTTCTAAGTCAGAACCCAGATCTTGATTTTAATAATATTTTTTCTTAAAAATTTTTATCTTATAATACTTACTTAATATAAAAAACTCTTAATTATGTTAACCCTCTAACAACCTGTGAAACTTGCTTTTTTTAAAGATAGTGTTTGAGGTAACAGTCCAAAAGATCATTTTTTGTGATAGCTAGCAAGTTAAAATGTTTTACGAAATTATTTCTCGTGAATTTTTGTTGACATCAGATCAATGGAATGTTTTTCTTTCTATTGAAAAAGCTTTGATTAAAGAATTGAAAAACGTCCTCTAGGGCTCTCAAGCTACTAGTCGTTGTAAGGAGAGCCACAAACGGAACATCCAACTGAAACAACTACAAAATAGTTCAAGACTTTATTTAGCTCCAATTTTTTTTTGTAACATTGTTGTAAACAACTTAAGTCTATGAATAAGCAAGTGTTGCATATTTCTGGGGATTTTTTAGTTAAGAAAAAATTTATTTTTCAAAACTTCTTAACTTTAAAGCGGGTTTTCGAGGTGGTTTTTTGAGATAATTCCTGATATTGGATGAGTGCATAGGTTCGTGCCCGATTCCGCTGGATGCCGTACGAATCGTTTGAGAGTGGCGCTCGTGAAAGAAATATATACATATTATATATCGTTGGAAAGGTGACAGTCCGAACTGTAAATTAAGCATAAAATAACTTCATTTTGATTTGAGTTGCTTAGTGAAAAGACGCATGGAAGATGAACAACGAAAAAGATCATATGCGTCATATTATGTTATACGAATTCCGCAAAGGAAAAACAGTGGGCGCTGCAACTAAAGATATTCGCGAAGTTTATTTGGACCGTGCTCCAGCACTCCGCACAGTAAAGAAATGGTTCCCGAAATTTCGTTCTGGAGATTTTAACCTCGAAGATCAACCTCGCAGTGGACGGCCTTCTGAGCTTGATGACGATGTTCTAAGGACTTTAGTTGCGAATAACTCACGTATTTCGACGGAAGAGGTTGCCAGTGAATTGAACGTCAACAAATCAACTGCGTTTCGTCGTTTAAAAAAGGTTGGGTACACTTTGAAGCTCGATACATGGGTGTCACATCAGTTGAGTGAAATGAACAAAGTGGACCGTATGTCAACAGCAATTTCTTTGCTTCGACGGATCAAAAGCGAACCTTTTTTGGATCGGCTCGTGACTGGTGATGAAAAATGGGTCCTGTACAACAATGTTCAACGCAAAATAACATGGAAACAGGCACACGAAGGGGCGGAACCGATGTCGAAAGGTGGATTGCATCCGATGAAGGTACTGCTGTGCATTTGGTGGGATATCCGAGGCGTGATCTATTTTGAGCTCTTGCCAGCTGGAGAAACGATCACTGCCAACAAGTATTGTCAGCAATTGGTCGAATTGAAGAAAGCAATTGATGAAAAACGTCCGATTTTGGCCAATCCCAAAGGAGTTCTTTTCCATCATGACAACGCCAGGCCACATGTTGCAAAACCGACCCTGGCCAAACTGAAGGAGATGAATTGGGAAATCATGCCGCATCCCCCTTATTCACCTGACATTGCACCTTCTGATTATCATTTGTTTCGATCGCTGCAGAACAATTTGAATGGAAAAAAATTTAAAAATGTGGAAGACGTCAAAAACCACCTTGACACCCTTTTCAACGAGAAACCGCGCGATTTCTATGAATCAGGCATCCGTAAATTGGTTGAACGTTGGGAGTGGATTGCCGAACATGATGGCGAAAACATAATTGATTAATAAAAGCGCTTTCTTCAAAAAATTTCAATTTTAGTTTGCACTTGAAATCGGGCACGAACTTATGCCCTCATCCAATATAAGTGTAAAAAATAAGCTTTTGGTGGGAGCTAATGTTTTAAAATATTTACGACATCGTTTCTCAAGAAATTTCGTTTAACAAAGGAGTATATTTCACTCATACTGAAGGTGTATTTTCAAAAAATAAACCTTTCCTGAGGCTCACAAGCTTATAGTATTTTCGATGTGAACCACGGATAGAGCTTTCACCACAACCAGCAACAGAGAAAGCTCGAATCCAGCTATGGGACATGAGAATACAAAAGTTTAATCTCTTTGGTGATTTTTTTGAAAAACTTTATGACCCAAATTCACATTTCTAAAAAATGGTTGCATATTTTGGTCGCATAACAAGTCATCCATTATTTGTAGGAGAAAAGCTTTAGTGATCTATCCCATGTGTTCTATAAGTGCGATTGGATTACGCTAGCTGGCATTAAAAATATAAAATATTGTACCAAAAAGGTTATGGGAGAAGTATTGATCATTTAACTAAATAGTGTTTGAGCTCATCTCATACAAAGACATCAGCAAAGAGAACATATAAATAAAGAGAATAAATAAATAAATATATTTCAAGGTGTGGAAAAGTCAATAAAATAATGAAAATCGCCAAGTCCAAACATTATCCCCAGGAGTTGGACATTATACAAAAATTAGTTTGACGGACGCAAGAAGAACTTGCAACAGTATTAAGAGTTGATCAAGCAACCGTTTCCAGACGATTAAAATCATTAGGATTCACCCAGAAGCTTGGAAATTGGGTGCCTTATGAATTAAAGTTGCTTCAACGCCACCAAAAGAAGTCATTTTTGCATCGGATTGTCACTGGCGATGAAAAATGGATTCATTATGATAACCCAAAGCGTAAGAGATCGTATGTGAAGCCTGGCTAACCATCGACATCCACGACAAAGCCGAATATCCATGGTGCCAAGGTTATGCTATGTATTTGTTGGGACCACAAGGGTGGGCTCTATTGTGAGCTATTGAAATCGGGTCAGACGATCAATGGGGACCTCTACCGAAAACAATTGATTCGTTTGAAAAAGGCCATCGCGGAAAAACGACCAGGATATGCGACCAGACACGAATCAATAATTTGTCATCACGACAACCCTATGCATGTTGCTAGGCCAGTTAAAAACTATTTGAAAAACTGTGGGTGGGAAGTTCTACCTCACCTGCCTTATAGTCCAGACATAGCACCTTCCGATTACCACTTGTTCAGATCAATGCAGAAAGCCCTCACCGAAGTACACTTCACTTCAGAACAGGGTATCAGAAATTGGCTCGATTCCTTCTTGACCTCCAAGCCGGAGAAGTTCTTTTGGGATGATATCCACAAACTGCCAGAAAGATGGGCAAACATCTTAGTTTCCGATGGGCAATACTTTGAACATTAAATGTATAACAATTTCTTCACAATAAAGTCTTAATTTTCGAAAAAAACGCACGAATTAATGCATACACCCAATACTTCGAAAGAAAATTTGGCGTACCATTTAATGTACATAAATGGTATAAAAAGTGTGATTTTTATTAAGTCTCAGCAAAAGTGATAAATATTAAAATCTCTTGAATTGTAAAATATGAATCAGTTATGAACCCTTACATTCTATAATTATTCCCGAAACTTTCCTCAATCGATTCGATTTTTCCTTAGCTCAATCTACTCTACCAGCTATCACCAGCCTTAGCAAAAGTTCAATACTTATTTTATTTGTTTCCCTCCGACTGTTTTTTTTTTTTGTTTATTCATTGTGTCAATTATTATGCGCTTCAATGGTCGCTCAACTCAAGAAAAAAAACTTTTAAATGTGCATGGCAAGAACGCTTGTCTTATTATTGTCTTGTTAGTACTGTTATTAGAATATGTATATTGGTATTGTTGTTACATTTGTAATAAGTAAAGAAATTATTTTTTAATAAACGCCAAGTATCTATGTTTTTCCACGAGCTCTTCAACACGTTGATGTGCTCCACTATCGCTCTACCTACCTTGCCTAAGCGTTGAGCCTTAACACACTTTCTTGAGCACGTCACCGCACTCTGGAGTGCCTGTCACGCAGGCGGGTGTTGTATGCGAATGTAAATAAACGAAAATACAAAAAAAAAAAAATGTTTAACTAAGTTGGCTATGCAAATACGAGCAAGTTGGATTCTGATTTGGTTTCTACTTTACATTGTTTGTGTATTCATAGCTGAGTAAATAGAGTTTATACGCATTTTTATATATCTTATTCATTTTTTTTTTTTTTTTTTTTTTGTCAAATACAACAATATTAAAACAAACAATGTCGTGCAAGAATTTCGCTACTTTCCTAAGTCCTGCTCTCTAGTCCTTTACGCAAATAATGAGGCAGCAACAGCGTTAACCTCGAGCAAATATAATATGTTTTTTTTTCCATCTAATTCTTTCTTTATTTGCCACGCTTTCACCTTCGCTACATTCGGCATATTCAAGGGTATTGTTATTGTTATTGTTTTGCCGCAACTGTGACAACACACCGGCATTATTAGACTACGCTTGAATAGCGCTCAAGCACTGTGTTTGTTGGTTTTTCATTTGTTGTTGTTGTTGTTGTTGTCATGCTAGAGAGTTCGTCGCTACCGTTATGTTAAGCTACATACTCATATATATATTGTACTAGTTGTCATAGCATGGCAGTACGCCCGGTGCTTGGTTAGCCGCTTAGGCATTGCTTTAACCCTCGACTGCCTGAAAGACCAAGTGAACGATCACCCTCTTTTTTGTTGTGTTACGCATATACTTGGTGTCTTTAATTTTCCGCTTCTATTTGAATTTTGTATGCCACAACGTTTACTTTACCCAAACCTTCTACCCCAGCTCGTCACGCAGGCAGGCGTTTGAAGAGGGTGCGTCATTATCCTTGATATATATGTCTGTATATATAGGTATATACGAGAATTTATATATTTTTTTTGCTGCTCGGCCTGTTGCAATTGAATTTATAGTGCGATTTTGTTATCTTTTATTGGCCGTACGTGATCTATTATGTGCTGCCTAGTCGTAGTTATAGTAAACACATCCTCCAAATGTAATAAATAATTGTTTTACTATTTCGTGCTGTCCCATTGTTATTTATCTATCATTGTTTCGCCAATCATTGTTGTCATTCTCCTTTTGCTTTTGCTTTTACCTTTCGTTGGCTCACATTTTTAATGTTTTATTTTTTATTTAGTTTTCTTCTTCTTCTTCTTCTTCTGTCTCGCTGTTGTTGTTGGGATTAGTATGGCAAGCGTCGATTTTTGTTTTTTATTTTTCTTATATTGCTCAAGCATAACAACAAATATTTGCTTAGTCGCAATTTGTGCGCATGAAAATCCTTTTTTAATTTACCAACCATTGAATTTAATTGGCGAAGCTGATTAAATTGGTTACGGCTTTCATTGAGTTGTTATTCCACGTCTTTTCTATTTAATTTATGTATATTTAATTTAATAGGGTTTTTTTGGAGTAAAAAAAAATTAGGAATTAGTGAATGATAACCGTTTGTTTTGTGTAACGTTGAAATAGAGTCGGGAAGGTTTGGTTTACTTTTTGTTAACCTAAGAACTACCAAACTAATTTAAAATAGTAAAAAATTGCGAAAATTATATATTGATGTGGAAAATAACGTTTTGAGGTTATCTGTAGTTGTATTTTGTCTTAAGATTAATTTTTGATCCGAATTTGATAATATAAAGGGGTTTTCCAATAAAAGGTCTTATTTGGAGCAGTTTGGACAAGTTAGTAATGTGAAGAATAAAACAGGTGCTCGTGGCTTAAGAACAAAGGAGAATATTACTGCTGAGGCATAAAGTGTTGAAAGAAACCCAAGTTTGCCCATTTCTCGTCGTTTTTTGGAATTGAGCATTCCACAACTGTTACACCATACTTCGCATAAAGACTTCAGTCTTAAGACTTACAAATTTCAGTTAACATAAGAACTTAAGTTGATCGATTATCAAAAACGTAGTGTCTTTCCTGATTGGGTCTTTGAAATGCATGTAAATGACCCATCGAAAAATCAGCTTGACTGATGACTTGACATTCCACTTCGATGGCTACCTCAAAACTGTCGCATTTGGGGCTCGGAAAATCCAAGATTTATCGTTGAAAAGCCTCTCCGTCCTCAACGTGTAACCGTATGGTACGATTTATGGTTCGGCGGGGTTATTGGACCTTACTTTTTCGAAAATTATGCTTGACTAATAGTTACGGTGAATGGATTGCGCTATCGAGTGATGATTAATGATATTTTATTTGATGGTATTGATCTGGACAACATTTACTTTCAACAAAGACAACACAAAATCATCGATCTCTGGAAGAGGTGATGGCAATTGGCCACCGTGATCTTGTGATTTAACATCTTGTGACTTCTTCTTTTGGAGCCACGTGAAAGATAAGGCTTACGCCATAAGACCAATGTCAATTCTAGACCTAAAAGATGGAATTTGTGAAGCTATTGAAGGCATACAGGCAGTCACCTTGAGATTGAGCGATAGAAAATTGTATAAGATATGGATGTGGTCCTATAAGCGTTGGAGGAAATAACTTTAGAGCTCTTTTCTTACAAGCTACAAACAGGGGATCGCTATAGCATCAGTATGTCATAACTTAAGAATCTATTAGTGTTTGATCAAGAACCTTTTTATTCTGTGTATGAAAGCCACTCGGGTGTGGCCACAATTTACTGCAAAGCCATGATTTCCATATATACTGGTAACCTAATGATGCACGGTTTGCTGGTGTGATAGACAAAAAATATCTTCTATTTTTAGATATCCACACTCTCCGAGGTTTTCGTACCAAATTGGACTATAAGTTTTAGGAGACCTATCTCGCTTGCCCCTTACACTGAATAACTACTAAAAAAATTACTTATTAATTTAAAACTCTCAGTAAGTAGTTTTTAATACAATGTTATTGCGATGAGTCTTAGACGGGAATATTTGATGTTTGGAAAATTATATGATTTGTTAATGAAGATGACTATTCCGTGTGCTCTAACTGAGATCTTAACTTAAGAAATCTAAAGCAAGCGCGAAACTGATTCTACACTCAACGAAAAGGCTGATCTTAAGCGATTCACACGACTCTTGATTGGAAATGGCATTTTACAAGCTTTAATAGAATTTTTTTAAATTTAGGAATAATATTATTAATGGATACCAAAATCTACTTCCATACACCATCAAGGTAATATGCCTTCTTACCATTAAGTGTAAAGGCAGTTGACCTCATAAACCTTAGTTGTTATAAAAGCTCTGAGGACAAAACTTATAAGTTCAGTAAATTCTAGTGCTCTAATCACTACAGCCACACATGAGCTATCGAAAGTAATTATGTTTTTACGACAAAGGCATAAATTACTTATCTTATCAAATATGTGTAGTAATTACAAAGAATTTACTAATGCATTGACCAAATTATTCACTCTCGTGTATACTGGTATGAGAAGTGTCACAGATTTGTTATATCTATAGTTGTATTTGCATAGACAGAATATATAAATAAATATAAATCCAAAATATGTTATGCCTTAACAACAATGACGTAATGGCGTAAGGACTAATACAAGCAAAATTGAT
>JAWMAG010000012.1:37462500-37628160 GCA_037013455.1 Ceratitis rosa
CTTACAAAAGCAAGTACAAAAACAAAAGCAGTATTAAGTGCAGTCAACTGAATTGCCTTTCCACCACCATAATTTGGCTCATTCTATTCAATGAGTGTGTGAGTGTGAGTGCATAAATGCATAAATGTATGCGTGAGTATATGCGGCATTTGTTGGCGAATTTCGTAATCTTTTTTAAGGTATAATTTTTGGCGCGACAAGTGGCGCGACAGTAACACCGCTAATATGCTCTACTTAATACTGGCTTGCAATTGTTTGTGCGAGTGTGTGTGTGTGTGTGTTTATGTGTTTGTGTGTGTATCAGAATATATGTAAATACATACGAGCATGCCTCCGCTGTTTATTATATAATGAAATAATTTTTTTTTCCCCGCCATACAGGAAGTGAAAAATTTTATTTCAAGCCAAATGTGTGGAAAGGAGAAAAGGCAACAGAAAAAATGGCAAATCTTTAAAACCTGCAAAATGTCGCTTGTCACCGCTGTCACAGCCGCGCGCTGTTGCCAATAAATTGCCACTGCCGGCACTCTGATGTAAACTCAACAGTTGGCAGCAGCGCTGACAACAACAACGGCGTTAACGGTGGTGACGTTGACAAAAAACAGTTAGCCGCCGCCATTTCACTTATTTTTCACTTGCCATTTTGGACTTTTATATCACCAGCAATTTTTTTCTCAAAAAAAAAAAAAAAAAAAAATAAAAATAAAAAATAAAAATAAATTCAAGGCTATGAAAATATAGAAATAACAAAGAAAAAAATCTTGTAGCAGACAGCAATAAACAAATGGTATGCAATTTAAAAGTAGGAAACATAAAGTGGCCGCTGTTGACATTTAACGGATGTGTTGCGCTGCCATTTCTACTCCAGAGGTGTGGACATACCTACATATAATTAAATGAACAAAAACATGCATGAGCTTACACTCATGGTCTAAGGTTTTTTTACGAGGCGCCACAATTATTGCTACGACATTGGTTTTTGTTAAGTCACGGTACTCGACGACTTGGTTGGCAGAAGAAAAGTGTTTAGCTAGATGCCGATGTATGTACAAACATACTGTACTGAAAAAGTTGCTTAAAAACTTCACTAGACATCTAACACCACTCGCTCGTATGCTTTAGTTAGTTAGGTCGGAAAAAATTAGTTAGGTCCTTGGCAATTAACTGAATTAAATTTAGTCCAAATACATGCTCGGCTCTAATGGTTCTTGCTGAAGTGTTTTTTGTGCTTTATTTCATTATTATCCCTTCACTTTAATTTGTAACAAGACAGATTCGTTGATGATATGGCGAAAAACTTTAATTAGTCCGAGCTATTTCTTGGTATTTTTTTCTATTTGTTTTGTTTCAACAATTAGCTTTTAGAAAGATTAATATAATTTTTTTATGTTTGAAACTTGTACACCTCTGAAGGTGGCGAATTTGGTGACACCGTTAAAAAATATTTAATTTATTTGCTTTTTGCTATTTAAAAAAAATATTTAATTTCTATATTTTGTATTCATAATTTATATTATTTTTTATATTTAATAGATGTAAATTTTTTTTAAGTGCATAAAATACTTTTTTCAAATTCTGAAAAATTTCCATTTTTTGGCCATAATTAATTTTGCATATATGTATGAATTTTCTAATAGTAAATAATTTTGTATATTTAAAATAATTAAAGAATAGTAATAATAACCGAAGCTCAAAAAGTTTTTTTTGTAAAAGTACCGACTTTTCTTATTTCCATCATTATTTAAAATCTCTCAAAACTATTCCAAATAGCTTTTAATGATCAAATAAAGCTATTCACACTGGCACAAAATTATTTAATTAAGATAATAATAGCTATTAAGCCTCTGATTGTGAGAACAATGATATTATTATTATTTATTGGTACGTTATAAAATATACGTTGGTGTATTTTGCGCAGAAAAAATTAAAAACTAAATATGTAATTTAAATTTCTTTAAAATTTTGGGGAATTTCCGAAATATATTTTGTGATTTGGAAATTTTTTGAGTTTCAAAATATCTCAAATATTGCATTAAGTTTTAATCGTTTGAGATGAAGAGACTTTGCGAAATTTAAATATGTCGAGAACTTGGGATTCAATGAATTTTTAAATTTGGTGAATTTTGGAATTTGGTGAATATCGAAATTAGGTAAATTTTTGAATTTGGTGATTTTTTGAAATTTAATGAATTTTGAAATTTGGTGAATTTTGAAATTTGGTGAATTTTGAGTTTTGGTGAATTTTTTTAGTGATTTTTTGAGAATTCGACATTTTGGAATTAGGAGATTTAAAAATTGTTAAAATTTTCAAATTTTCAAATTTAAAAAAATTGGAGATTTCGGAGTAGAGATTAAGAGATTTGGAACATTTTAGAGATCTAGAGTTATACATAATTTTTAATTTCTAAAATTTCGAAATTTTTTGAGATTTGGATATTTAAAATTTGCGGATATTTACAGTTGCAAGTTTGTAAGTTGAAGAGTTTGAAATTAGTATTTTAGGAAACTTTTGAGATTTTGATATTTATCTTAGACCTTTGGAGTTTCATATTTGATTGTATTGACTAGTAAGTATACATTTTTTAAATTTTGTGCCATAAACTTTTGTCCAATAAACCAAAGCTGCTTTCTACCGTCAAGCACTAATTGCCACAACTGAATTGAATGTGTGTGAAGAGTACGTTCAGTGATGAAATTTAATGCTTCATTGTCTCTGGTAACTGTTTTGTTCCAATATATCTAATGCCTGAGTCTACACTTCTAACAAAGTGATTATTTCCAAGTCAGAAGCGCAGTTTGGTAGAATCTTTGGTTTATTGGAAGCACAAAATGGAACACTGCGTTTGAGATTTTTTTCTCGGAGCCTCTTTAATATCGTCGTAATTTTCAAAGGCTTTCGTATACATTTAGTAAGGCTTAGCATCGTCATCATCTACACTTCTATCGACGTCAGTCAGAAACCATTAATCTGGTTGAGTTATGTGCAGTGCAAGAAATGTTCTAAGCCACGAGGACGATGTAAATTGTCTGTTTCTTGTCACCTAAGTCACTCTGGTGTTCTCTCTCTCTCTTCTCTTTCTTTTTGCTTTTTCCCTCCCTCTCTTTTTTTAGGTATGCGATTTCTTTCTTTGTTTTTATCTAAAAATGGTAAAAGATCCAATTAACTCAGTGGGCAACAGAACACAACAAGCTTATATTTTTTGATGAATTTTCTTAAGGTGTAAAATATGTGGCCTCCGACAGCAGAAAGGAGAACATCGAAAATTTTCATCGATCTCTCAAAATGACCTCCTACAAATACCAATTAAGCCTTTTTTGTACTGAAATTCCACAAAAGACTTAAACTTAAACTATCTCACCACTCAGTAAATAAAATCTACTATAAAAATTGACCAAAACAATTTGAATTGTGGGCGACCGAAAAAAAAATTGAGGTAGAAAAATCGAACATGAAAAAAAAAATAAAAATAAAAATAAAAATAGAATTCCGTAATTGGTAACGCCTGAAAGTTCAGCCACACAAAACGTACAAATTTACCGCAAACATCGACAGCAGACAACAGCCAGCAACAGACTTAAAGTGTAAGACAAAAATAGACTGGTGATGCATATATATGTACATATATAAATGCGTATGCATGCTGCAATCAAAAGCTGAACTAGTATCTAAAAAAAAACTAGTTAAATACTAGTATTTTAAAAATGCAATCAAACGAATCCAACATTTTGTTGAGAAGTCACCAGTGAATGGGTGAAATAATCATTTTCACCACCATGCTATTGTTATGTTGTGTTTATTCTGAGTATCCCACGGTTGTATTTTATTTACTGTTAAGCTTGTTTGAAGTGCACAGTTTGTCGTTGCTTTTCGTTTGGTCATGATAACGGAGTACGAGTTGTTAGTGGTTATCACTGGCGTGCTTAATATTCACGATTGAAAACTGCTGGCAGCCCAATAGATATTTATATTTGGTGAATAAAAATTCAACTCAACTCAACTCAAATGAACTAGTATTTAACTAGTATGAAGCTGTTGTATTATTGTATAATTATGATTTTGTCATTGCGAGCATCAAGAGGTTTAAAATAATAGTTATTAATATGGAAAATTTTTGAAAGAAGAACTTATTTGTACAAAAGTGCAAACTAGTGGTATACTAGTTAACAAATAGTACAGTTTTCCTGTAGTATATGTATATATACATACATACACGTATGTATCCATTTGCACACAACAATTGCTACAAGCAAAATAACGATGAGCTTTATGTAAAGCGGTTAGTTAGTACTAAAATGAAAACCAAATGCAAAAGTAACAGCAGCAGAAGGAGAAGCAGAAGAAAAAGAGTTAGAAGCGATGAAGATGAAAATTGAAAGGGGCGAAGGATGACAGCAACAAAGTCCTTACACTTGGCAATGTGTGCAACAAGTATTTGGAGAAAAAAGTGAGTGAGTGAGTGAGTGAGTAAGTCGTCGTAACTTAACTTTTTGTCAAGGATATAAATCTAAATTTAATCTTACTGCAACAATAACAACAACAAACGCACAGCAGAGCGCCAAAGAGAGTGAGAAAAGATTTAAAAGTAAGAAAAAGCAAGAAATGCATGGAGCGTTTGGCAATATATACTCGTACACATACATACCTACATGGTTGTATAGTGGCGAAGCTGGTGGAGCTGTATAGTGAGCGTAAGGATTTAAAAGAGAGCATTCGGTTTGGTGGAGAGCGATGTGAAGGTGTCACAAACTAATTTGTAACAAGATTAGTAAACGATGCGTTTTAGTGTGGCATGAGAATAGCTGCACGTGCTTTAACACACACACACAGCCACATACATGCAAACATGCTTACGTACACATACCAGTAAATACAGACTTTTGTATAATTGAGCAGGTTTGCATGAATATGTAACACTTTTTTTTGGTATTTTCGCAATTTAAGACATATAGGTATATGTATGTTTGATAGTGATTTTTTTTTTGATATAAGTACATAAGCATGTGAGTGCTTTAATGTCAGGGGGTGAGAATTTATAAGAAAATACTGTGATTTTCAATGCATTCAACCAGCAGCATAAATTTGAATTCGTATAAGACATACATACATACATATGCAAATACAAACATATACACATAACGTTATAATTTCACTAAAAACAACGAAGGAAATGAACAGACAGCTATTAAGCCCTTAAACAGGCTTTGTTGCGCCGCAGCCGCTGAGGAGAAGCAGTGAAAAATTACTTACAAAACATGCCCTCTTTGCCACTCACGTTAAACATATCTACATATTACTATGTAGACTATGTTTGTATACGAGTATATATCCTTTGATTCTTCTGCAAAACACTTCACATTTGCTTTATTTGAATGCATCTATGCTTGTACATATGTACTCGTATATATGTATGTATGGTATCTGCAGGCGAGTTGGATAACTGTTTTTCACTTTAAATGAAAATTGTTTATAATTCCCTCAATAAATGCTGACATCATTTCCGAGTGAGTTGCATGAAAATCAAATTTAAATATTTGCCAAGTGCACACACACATACATGCACGTTCATAGAGAGCGCTCATCAAACGTTTGTTCATATTTGTGTATTTGTATGTGTGTGTGTGTGTGTGCGTGGACTCATACAACTTTTAAGTTTGCACACTCATAGTCACTTACAAGCTCATAAGCTCACTAGAAGTTTGCTACCCTCGCCACTTTTTCACTCCTCCGTCTTCGCTGCTCATCCTCTCTCTCCCTCTCTCTCTATCCCTCTCTTATGCGCCCTCTTCGCATAAAGCACTGTTTCTTATTTAATTTTATATGCATGCCTTCTCCTGTGTATGTGCGTGTATGTGTGTGTGTGTGTGTTGTGTGTGTGTGCTGTTGCACAAACAGTAGTCAAAATCTCCCAAGGCACTTGAGCTATTTTCCACTGCGTTGCCACATTTTTGCTATGTCAAACATTACACACACGCACACATACATATGTGTGCATCCCACTAAATTCACACACACACACACACACACACAGTTGAAAATTCAAATGCGAATGCACTGTGTCAGCGTTAGCAAGCAATGGTAGGAGTTTGAGCGTAACAGATTTGCTGCAGCTTGCGCGCAATTGTATGCCATCTGTGAGATATATGTACATATGGTATATATAGATATGAATATATGCCATGTAATATCAGTTTGGAGTACGAAGTTGGTTAAAAACAAAAAGAAAAATGCAACAGGGATTGCCGTAGAAGTTTAGATACCCTACTTCATGTACTTCAGGTCACTGTGCAACATACGGGATCAGATAAAGTTTTGGGAACTTTGAAATATACTCAGTTTATAAGATCTGTTTCGCCAAGGCGTGGTAGCACAGGTACTTGAGGCTCAGTTAGCTCATCTCTCACATGAAAATCTGAATATGTGGTATCTTTTACACGCCTGGCTGTTCCATATGCCGACCTTAAAGCTTATATATCATTAACCAATCCTCAAATTTGGGAGCAGCAGGAAAAGAGAGAGACTTATGTGGTCTAAAAAAGTTCCTGCAGGTGCTTAAAACATTCTGCAGTCACCGCTTTATCATTGATTAAAGACTGAAGTCATCAAAAATAAAATATAACAAATAGTTACCATCGAAGCAGGAAGAGTACTAGTTTGCTATTTGTTGTGATTTCCCGCTTGCGCTTAGATCTATTGATTCGTTCCTGTTGGTCACTCTCTTCTTCCTGGTTGCCCAAAACCATTTTGTAAAACCCAAAAGATTGCTGTAGTAAATTCTGTAAGTATTAGATATAAAATATCCCAAGAAAAGGCTGACGAGCCGCACTTGTACTTGTAGTTAGGAGAGAAGTAGTTGAAAAAGTAGCCTATCCTTCAGTCATAAGTGTCGTGAGATTGTAATGCCGTGTTGGTGTTTTAATCGAAGTCCGCTTAGAAGAAGAAAGAATTTGTTCTCCTCTCTTTGGTGACCTTTAAGGTGATATGATTGCATTGAATATCCAAAATGACAGCATTCTCATCAGAATATATTGTGCTAACTTGAGTTAATACTAATAATAGAGTCACCTCAAAGCACTTAATTCTGCTTAAAAGACGCTACAGTAGTCAGGAAGTCTCCTGCACTAATTGCTAATGGTATAATGCGGCAGTAGTCTGACATTGGGTACAAAACCGTTGGCAAAGATGGCCAAGGATTTTGATCCTCCTTCCTTCTCCTTTGAGATTTCTATAGAAAATTCATTGTCACAGCAAAAAGTTGAGAAAGTGAAAATTAAGGAGAGTTTTAAGTAACTATTTGCAGTGCTGGTCACCAGACTGTAATTCTGTGCAACAGAGTAGGTCATGCTATGGCTCCTTGTTATCTCCTGAGGCCAAGGTCTCTTAGGCTATGGTTTTTTATTCGGTCAGGAGGGTTTTCCTTTCTCGCTACTATTGGCTGCAAGAGTTTACTTATTGAAATTAAGGCTGGTTTTTTGTACCCCGCCAGTTTGTAGGCGCTGGGAGAGCATTTAATTTCTACAAAACTTTTGGAGCTGCTCGTTTATTTCTATATACGCAGATAGAGGGCTTAACCCCGAATGAATTTTTTAAATAGCGAGCCCTATGATCAGAGTTATTTGTCCTTGCCGCACCTGAGGCTGTCGCGTAACGCAAAGAGTTTGTAACTGGTCAGTACATGCTACCAGCCACCTACGTCTAGAACGAGCTGCCTTATATGGGCCTATTTAGACAACCCTCTCGTTATCCGACTGATGATTTAGCCTTTTCCTCAAGGGTGAAGACTTTTTGGCCAACTGGAGACTGCACACCCCCACATGTAGGGGGCTGTTTGTCAGCTGGAGGCCGCTTATCCTCAAAGAGTATAACTCCTCATGAGTTCCGAAGGCCGAAAATGTTTAGAAGGCCGTGCAGACCTGATTGATTTCGTCGGTATCACACCAAATGCGCCGTTTCTCCCAAAGGTGGACCGATACATATACGGGAAGCTCAGTACGAATACATTCGGACGCCTATAAATGCAAGCTATTCAAGGGACACGGAATCGCATGACACTCTGGGTTAGGCTTAAAAAGTATTTTCGATACTCTCCTGTTCTAGACCCACAGTGTTCAGTAGGCAAGAACTAGGATTCCCTGGTTAAGAATGCGATTATTCATCGCGCACTAGCGTTGCTGATGGCAGAGAGGCTTAAGGCGTGAGCGAACTTTTTTTCCACTTTTGGCCACACAAACTGTTGATATGCTTATTATAACAACAACAACAGCAAAAATAACAACAACAACCACAACAAAAACAACAACAACAACAACAACAAAACAACTACAATAACAACAACAACAACAACAGCAGCAATACTTAGTTGCATGTTGAATGGCTGTGAGTGGTAAAAGATAGCTCTGAAATAGCAAGAAAGTTGTAAAAAGTTTTTACATGACTTCATGAAGAAAGCGAAACTTGGCTTTATTTGCACTAACACATATACCATACATATATATGCGTTGTAAGCTCAGTGTGTATATATCTTTATGTAAGTTCGTACACTGCTAAACAAATAATACGAGTAGTGATCGCCGAGATTCAGTGCCATATTTGCTATGGCATATACATATACGTGTATACATATATTCTTTTCTGCTTTTTTACTCTCTTTTTCTCTCTTTTTACACACATACACACACACGCACTCACTATGCGCTATTTATTTATGTGTAACTATTTTGCATATTACTAAATTTATTTGCTGGCCAGTTTTGTGGCAACGTCTCGTCGTTTGTAAGATTTTGTGTGTCTGGGTGTGTGTGTGTGTTTTTCTTTTACAGCTGATGACAGCACATTAGTGTTGAAAATTTTCATGTGAGTTTGTGTGTGTGTGTGTGTGTGAGCTTCAACTTTTTGTAAGTCCATTTATTTTACGGTTTTATCAACAAGTTATATGCGAAAGCATTTATTTATGCTACGTTACAAGCACATAAAGTAACTGTATAACTGTATATTGGTATTTATATGAGTAAACACTATTAAGCTCATTTTGCACGTCTTAGCATATGCAACAGTTTTCTTCTTTTTTTTTGTTGAAATTTACTTCTTTTGCACTTTTTCATGCAAATTTTTGTCTTAAGTGCTTTGACCAGCTTCTTTCCAACTTCGGTTACTTAGAGTTTAAGCTGAACTGTTTTATGTTATGTTTTTTTGTTGTTGTTGCTGCTATTGCTTTGGAAAGTAGCTGTGTTGGGTGTTATTTTTACGTATATTTTTCGAATATTATTATTTATTTTTATTTTTTTCTTTGAATGGAAAATATATATGTTTAACAGTTGTCAACATGTAGTAAATTGCATATACCATAAATGCTGTTGCATGCGATGAAATTTGCATATATATTGCGTGGAAATTTCGTAACATATGAATTGATAGCTATTAGGGTGGTGCTTTCAATAAAAAAAATATGAATAAAAGTTCAAACATTGCAAGTAGTTTAGTTATATCTCAAGTAATTTAATTTTCCTCTTTGAAAAGTTTCTTATTTTGCCACAAAGCCGCTTAAATTTCTCGATTCTATACATATATATGTATATATTTATATACATATGCAACATAGAAATGTTTTTGCACATAACTGCACGTCTAATATTTTCTAAGCAGCAGAGAGAAATGGCAAATTCCCGAGAGACAGTGATTTAGTTTAAACTTCTTACTGCCTTTTTGTCTACTATATACATATGTACGTATATAAACAATTGTTTTGCACAAATGCAAGCGTAAATATATGGTTACGAGGTCTGCTTAAAGGCAAAAGTGAATTTTGAATTTTCGTCCATTCGATTATGGAATTATTTTTTCATATTGGCACATATATATTTATCATATGTTGGCATTATCAGTCAATTCGGACTAGTGGTGGACTGAAAATTTAGTCACGATTTTGTGAGTCTTCAAATTTTGAAGAAAAAAAAAATTAATCAAAGAACATGCATTAAATTTTACTTCAAAAATGTCATAGAGAACTTCAACACACTGGAAATTTTGACTGTAGCTATCGGCGAATCCACTTTGTCCCAAAAAAATCCAGCAGTTGCAACCCTGCAACAATAAGCCACGAGAACATCGAAACATAAAAAAAAAATGTTTTTGGCAAATCGTGGAATTTCTCTTCGGGAAGTTGCACGAGACTTTGGCATATCCAACGACTTATGCCAGGCAATTTCACCCTTTGTTTTGGGAATGAAACAGGGTAGTAGCGCGAAGCTTTTATAGACTAAATTTAGAGCAAAAGCAGGGTTGAATTAGTAACGTTCAGAGGTTATTGAATACCGTCAACGACGAATCAGATTTGCTCGAAAAGGTCTTGACTAGTGAAAAACGCCGCTATAAGGTTATGACATCGAAATCAAGCCCTAATCATTCCAGTGGAAGCGACAAAATGGATATTGATCAAAAAATCAAATTTTAAGAAGAGAAAAAATTAACCTTTTCTTTTGAACAGACCTCGTATATCAGTAGAAACATGCAAATCTCAGATTTTCTACTTCTTAAATGTGCACTGCTGTGGTTGCATTATTGCTATGTGAAACTTGGCGTAACTTTTTGCACATTTATGTGCCGTATAAATAGACAAGGTATATACACGAGTATATATATACATATATATGTGTATATAAATCTTCAAAAAATGTACATTTATCCATATAAAATTGTATTTATACACTTTAGAATTTTTGAGCACATAAATATGTATTTCAATACTTTTTATTGTCTGTGGTTTTTTAAAGTGTTGCATTTAAATGTTTGAAAATCAACTTAAAAACAATTAAGTTTTAAGTCAATCATTGCTGTTGCATGAATTTATAAAAAGTTTTCATTGCAAACAAGCTAATAATTTTTTTGCCTTCAAAAATGTAACTAAATTTTCATAAATATTTCTGTAGTGGTAGGTAACTCAGCAGTACACTTACATGTATTTAATTATATTTCTTATATTTTTTGCTCTTATCTTCTACTACTACTTTTTCTTAATACACATGAAATTGAAAAATAATTGCATAAATACTGAGAAATCCGTTTTTCTCTCACTCAAATATCGATTAAAATTCATAAATGTAATAGTATTAGTATTGTCAGATGGTGTTGTTGCAAGTAAAAAAAAAATATTAAATAAAATAGAAAAAAGAAAATAATAAATAGTTTTGAAATAAAGTCTGCCAGCATAGACATGCTA
Organism: Ceratitis rosa; assembly: GCA_037013455.1. Lineage (NCBI taxonomy): Eukaryota > Metazoa > Arthropoda > Insecta > Diptera > Tephritidae > Ceratitis > Ceratitis rosa. The sequence continues at coordinate 37,473,714 of JAWMAG010000012.1, forward strand.
AGTACAATTGTGAAATTTAATATTTGAGCAAGAGAACAGATGCAAATAATATTATAGATTTTTATGTAAGGAGAAAATCAAAAAAAAAACTATTAACTTACAGCTGATCAGACTTCAAAGTTGCAGAAAATAGTTTTGGTAAAATATTTAAAGTTGTGGAAGATATTATGTTTTAAGCGTATTTTACAAGAGAATTCAATTTTAATTCTGAGCTAACTGTATTATATAAGCACAATATATATAAAATATTAAAGCGTAATATTAAGTATGTATGCATGTATGTGTTGATCAAAATTTCGTCTTTATTTATATTATAAATATTGTATATATATTTAGTAAAAATTTCCATTCAATGAATTTTCAGTATTTTTCATCATCATGCAGCACTTCTCAGAAAATATGATTTTTGTTAACAAGTTCTAAAATAAATTTTATATGTTTTGGCCACTCCTACGTTTTTAAAATAAGTTTGAAAAATATTTTTTAATTACATATTGGTAAATTATCTATTTTTCCGGAAAATAATTTAATAACTAAAAAATTAAAGCACATTTATTATTGTAGAAAATATTTTGTTTATGAATTCGGTATTAAATAGACTCAAATAAATATGTAAATAGATTTCTTTAGACAAGTATTAAAAATTAAGAAAAACTATGTGAAAATGATTTTCCAAAAAATACATATTTTTTATATGAATTTTTCCATATAAAATAACTAAAGAAGAAGGTCAAAAACAAGTACAAACTGCTGGAAAAGGTCATCTTACAATTTTCTATACTTATTCAGCACTAAAATAACTGATCAGAGAGTTGGCTTATTTTTAAATATTTTAAACTGCTTTCAGTGTAATTTAATATTTGAGCTCTATATAAATTATTTGAGATTACCCTTTTAACAGGCTTTGGAAACGAAAAACTGCCTGAAAATGATACGGAGTTTCATCGATAAACTATCTTGACTGATGAGGTACATATCCACCAAGATTTATTATTGAAAAGCCTCTCCTTCCTCAATGTGTAGCTGTTTGATACGATTTATGGTCCGACTAGGTCATTGGAACTTACTTTTTCAAAAATGCAGTGATTGCGCTATCGAGAGGTGATAAATGATTTTTTATGACCGCAATTGGATGATATTGATGTGGACAATGTTTAGTTTCAGCAAAGACGGTGCTTCGTATCACACAAGCAACGAAATCATCGATCTTTTAAGTATAAAGTTTCCAGGTCGTGTTTTTTCATGAATGTAATCGCAATTGGTTGCTGAAATCTTTTGATTTTATACCTTCCGACTTCTTGCTTTGGAGCCACGTGAAAGATAAGCTCTAAGCCATAAGACCAATGTCGATTCAAGACCTCAAGATGGAATTTGTGAAACCATTGAAGGCACATAGCAGCCACTTTGAGATTTTAAGCTGGAAAATTTCATAAATAGGTTACCGTCCTGCAAGCCTAGTCTAGTGACGGCCATTAGACTGGTGTTGTTTTCCATTATTAATGACATTCTTTCTCTTTGCATTACAATAATTATCCGATCATTTATCTCGATAAATTATATTTTTCCTTGAATATCAAAGTAACACCCCTTATTGGGAAGCACTTTACTATTGGCAACGAAATCAGCAAACCCTCATAGCTTCTAGGGTTATTAAAAGAGAGTTGTTTATCTTATATACCTTCAAAGAAGGTCCAATCGAGCACAAATAAAATAGGAAATGTCGAGATTAGAAACAAAAATAATCTGTTAGCACATGGCGTTCAGTTGATGGAGGCTGACCTTATTTGACAGTAGACCAACAGAAAAAAAGACATGTGTTTTTAACTAGAGACAGAGTAGAAAACTTGGCATATATTTTATGTAGTATACATGTATGGTAAGGCTATATAGTAAACACGAAGTTGTCTTAGGTAAACTTTACAGATGTTCACCCAGTTAAACGTAATCTTACAAAGGTCAGCTTTACTATTAACCTTTGGTGATTTTTTTAGAGATCTTTTTGAACTCATTGCCATAAATACCGGTAAAGAAACATATTTTTTCTACTTGTACAGGGATGATAAAAGAACTTGCCGCTTGTAGTAATAGTAAATAACACACGAGATAGAGCAAAATATCAAAAAACCTAATACCCATCATTGTGATAGTACTTATCATAGAAACATACATATACTTCGCAAACTATTATGAGTACCAACCAACGTAATATTCATGTTATGAGGCCAGTAAGAGCAGAAGAAAAAGGAACTACGCTGATCGTTGTTTAATGTTTTTTGATAAGCTCATTGCACTAATATTCATTTTCGTTTGTCACAAAACCGACATGAATATTTTCTGGTAAAATAATTTTCTCCCAACCTTTGAAGGCTTACCAGGCTGTAAATTAGAAGGCTTCTGTGTAAAAATTTTGTAGAAAATTTAAATATGCCTGCCTCTACTCAATTGCCTTTCACTTGGCTTGCACCCTCGTTCAAACTTCAAGTCATAGCGAGTAGAAAAGTTATAATTCAGAATTCATAAAAATTCTTTCAATCAAGTGACAAAGAGTTTAACAAGAGACGCGATTCTTCGGAAGGCTTGATATAGCAGGGGCAATCTTCAAGAGCAAGGAGTACAAGAGTTTTCTTAAACGATGAAATGTTAAGAAATACGAGCAGATCAAAGATAGTGGCTCCTTACAGGGAGTTGGAAAATGTTATTTCAAAGACTGGCTTAAAAATCCTTTATGGCGACAAGACGGGAAGTTAGAACTAAATGGAAGATATTAATCATGCTAACCTTTAGCTATATATGGGTGGTTAAATTGTAAGGGCCGATGTTGAATGTGAACCACACCTAAACGCCAAGTTTTTTCCCGAATTTAATTTGACATTTCTCTATTTCAGACTTACTCAATTTGAACCATGGAGAGATACACAATCCAACAACGTGTTAAAGTTATCCAGACTTATTATGAAAATTTTCGAAGAAAATCATCTTCAGTGATGAGGCACATTTTCACCTCAGTGGATTCGTCAATAAACAGAATTGCCGCATTTGGGCAAATGACAATCCAAGAGTGATTGTCGAAAAACCAATGCACCAACAAAGAGTGACTGTTTGGTGCGGTTTATGGGCTGGCGGCATCATCGGGCCGTATTTTTTCCAAAATGAGGCCGGTCAGGCAGTTACTGTGAATGGTGTTCGCTATCGTGAGATGATAACGAATTTTTTATGGCCACAATTGGAAGATATGGATGTGGACGATATGTGGTTTCAGCAGGACGGTGCCACTTGCCACACAGCTAACGAAACAATGGCTCTTTTGCGCAACAAATTCAATGGCCGTGTTATCTCACGTAATGGCGATGTCAATTGGCCCCCAAGATCATGTGATTCGACACCGTTGGACTTTTTTCTCTGGGGTTATTTGAAAGAAAAGGTGTACGTCGATAAGCCAGCAACAATTCAAGAGCTAAAGGATGAGATAATTCGGCACATTAACGGCTTAGAAACCCCATTATGCCTCAGCGTCATCGAAAATTTGGACCATCGTATGGAGGTGTGCCGCCGAGGTCGCGGCGCTCATTTGGCCGATATTTTGTTACATACATAATTGAGTAATACCAATATATCGTAATAAAATAAAATTTCAATAATTTCCTAAATAGTTTGTGTTTTATTCAAAATCAACATCGGCCCTTGAAAATTTAACCACCCTTTATTACGTAAAGTAAAAAGTTTGTTCGGTTTTAATCTAAGAGATGGCGTTATTGTCCAAAGTCGCATCATGTCATACTATACGGCGTTGAAAACGTGTATATTTGCGCTAAAATTATGTCTTTGACAGTTTTTCGATTGATTGATTCAGTACGTTGTGAGCGCTCGTCAAAGATGGACACCAGCAAAGTGAAAATTCGCTATATTTTACAATTTTTCTTCGATCAAGACGTAAAAGTAACCAAAGCGGCTGAAAAACTTAATTTAGTTTATGGGCCCGATACTGTAAACGAATGTGTAGCACAAAAGTGGTTTGCTAGGTTCCGTTCCGGAAATTTCGATGTGAAAGATGCACCACGCGTCGGGAGGCTTGTCGTCGAAAATTGCGATAAAATCATGGAAATAGTGGAAACAGACCGTCACGTGAGCACTTATTTAATTGCTGAGGAACTAAAGATAAGCCAGAAAACCGTTTGGAACCATTTGCATTAAAAAAAACCGAACGAACTTTTTACTTTACCTAAAATATATGCGAAAAATGGTCAGAAGTCATTCATATTCACAGATTAAATTGTACCACACGATTTGTACTGAAGATTACTCGACTTCAGAAAGCATCAACAAAAATTGCTTACACAGCATTATTTTCGTCCTCTAACTGTGAAATTTTAAATTTTTTTCACAATCATCGGATAAACTTGCTGTGAATTCCACATCAATTTCTATGAATTAGTTTAAATTTTTGGTTTTTTTTTTGCTTAAGGTGCATGCAGATTATTTGCCTGAAAGTATGCTACGTATTTTCTATGCATAGCAACCAATGGCAAGATATTTGGGCTCTGCACTAAAAAGATAGTAATTTGAAAAAATGTGTGTTTAAAGGAAAATATTTTTAATGAAAGTATTGTAGTTAATAAGATTTAATAAAAAAATCTTTCCATTTTATTTCGAATACAGATAAAGTTCGAATTTTCATGCTTTAAGCATAAAAGGTAGCAAAGCGTACTCAAAATTCAGTTTAAGCATGACAAAAACGTACGAGTTGTGGAGTTAAAATTTTTTTAAATATTTATTTATTTTTCTGTGTAAATAAAAACATGATTATCTTACGAAGCATCTCTTCAGGGAAAATACATAGATAATGCGGAAATAATTAAAAAAAATTTCTATGCCTGGAAGACTGAACTTTGTTATACATAATTTCAACTTCATTATTACGCCATGTTTTTAAGGATATTTTAATTTAAATTTATCCTTTATTTCATAAAGGTTGAGTTGATTTCGCTTAGCAAACAACAACAAAAACAAAATTTTACAATTAAGAACATTTACAACTAAAAATAAATAATGCCCCTACTATTGTATCTACATACAAATTTATTGCTATGTATTAAAAAGTATATGTATGTATATAATGGAATACTACCGAACTGCTGCTGATTTCACAAAGCGATTTCGCATAATTATTTCCAACTGTGCGCGCCACAATGGACATCAATGTGATTTTGATGAACCTACACAGCTGGCATGTATATATGTATGTTTTGTAGCCAAGGATACAAGCCAGGAGCTGCCAGGTATTTGCTAAAAGCGAATCAACCATGAATACAAGCAACAATAAGGATTAAAATTAAGCTTATATATGACTGTATATACATATATACATGTATGCCGGTAGATATATAATTACGCACTATATATACATAAGTGAATGTAGTTTAGAAGCAGTCGGTGAGTGATTTACGATATTCATTTGAAATTTAAATTAACATAATGGTCGGTCGTCGTCATCTCTGCAACAGTTGCCTAAGGATACAGCGACGGCATCAGCCAGCAGGCACAGAGGGGCCGGGAACGGGTGAGCCAATTGAGGCAAGTTAGTAAATAACTGTATAGCAGCTACGCAGCCAGTGGCAGTTAGTCATCAAGCTTGAGCTCATCAGCAGCAGTCGACAGGCGGCAGCCAGTTTGTTGAGTGATGCTCGAAGCATCAACAAGGACAATGCGGACAGGCAAAGGTGTGAACAGGTGTATAGGAAATGGGAAAATGGGAAATGTGTGACACAAGGAGAGAGATAGAGAAAGTGAGAGAAAGGGAGAGGGAGAGGAAGAAAGAGAGGAAGAGTGTGATTGAGATGGCTTTAAAACTAAATTGTTGTGAAGCTGTTGTTGGTTGCCTTTGATGCTTACCGAACTCGTTGCGTGCGGTAGTTTTATGCATAGGTAATTAAGCAGCAGCAGTTGAAGGCTCAAATAAAGTACATACATATAATACATATACATATGTATACGTGTTTCAAGTTATCCAAAAATCTTTAAATGCCTCAACACAAAGTGTGTGTTTGTTGCTGCCGCCGAAAATTGTTGTTGCTGATGTTGATTGATGTTTATTTTCGGCACAGCTGCGACGACAATAAGAAAACCGAATTAAAATAAATGCGCTGAAAAAGCACAAAACACGCGCAAAAAATGTGTTGGCGTTGAGGTGAGTGCACAAAGGAAAAAATGGCAAAATACAAAATTCAACATTTAATATTTTTTTTCTTTATCAACTATATCAACTATACGTATGCTTAAGGCATTTGGTGGGGAAAACGCGCTGAAAATAATTTATCTACATACAAAGTAAGTAACTAAGCGGCAATACACACATAGGTATATACATACACACCTACAATGGTCATAATTCTCACAGCTTTTTACGCGCGAGAAAAAACACACTCACAACAAATACAAATACACATACATATAAAGACGCTGTACATTATTGCAACAAATTTTATATAGTCGTCAACAATTCTGCCTAAGCTGTTGCGGATTTGCATACGAAAAACATGATAAAGTAACTGTAGTTCTATGCCACAGGAAAAAGAAAAACACTAAGACTAACGTTGCTTTTACGCAAACTTACTTACCTTCATACATATACATATATACTCGTGCGTATGTACGTGTATATACTTGTTGCTTGCGCTGTTGGTTAGAAGTGGCTCATAGCTGTGGGCGTGTTGCAAGTAAATAATTTATTTTATTTATATTTTTTTTATTTTTATTTTTATTTAATTTTATTTGTTGCGTTTTTTTCACCACTTGTTCGTTATATTATATTATACTGATTGTTTGCTTTCGCTTGGAATTTCAACTTTTTATTTATTTATTTATTTATTTTTACATTTCCTCTTTGTAAACAGTTAATGTAATTTACAGTAACAGCTGTCAATCGGCATTAACAAACACGACGGATAATTGAAATTGAGTTTTATATGCACTCACACAAACACACATATATATACTTTTATATGCTCGCACATGTATTTACTGCGCTGCTGTTGCTGTTGCTGTTGCTTTGTACGTCAATATCTATACATTGCCGCTCTAGTGTCAACAACATGCTTTTGCCAAATACAGAAATTTATTTTGCTTGCTTTATTATATATTGTTTTTTTTTTCTTCCTTTTTAATGCGTTAAAAAATTTCGTAAGCCCGCACGCATATTCACATATTAGATAAATTCATAAAGTATTTCATGTACAAATAATCGTTCGAAAATTATTACGTTAATGTCAATATTTAATGTTTTTCTTTAACTATGCTTGCACTTTGGCTGTAAAAAAAAACAATATTTAAAGCTGATATTTAATATAAAAATATGAAATAAATATTATATATATGGTATATATATGGTACATATATACAAAAAAAATTATTTTCAAAAAATATGCTTTGGCACAAGAATTGGTGTTCTAGTAGAAATATTTAATTTTTATTTTTAAAATTGTTTAATAAATAGTGTTTATTTGACCTATGTATCATGTATGGTATGTTAGTTTTCAATCAGTAATTCCCAGCTCTTTTATCTTTTAACAATTATACTAATTTTTTCTTGTTATTTTTGTTAACAAGACCAAAATTTGTTAACTATTTTTTTTTACTAAAATTTAACAAAAATTTAACTAAAATTTCAAAACAAAGATGGAATCAATATTTGTTATAATTTTTTTTTAATTAAGCTTGCATAATCTTTTAGAATAAATTTCGTTTATTCTCTTTCCTTTTCATTAACACTCTTTCATGCCTTATATTACTATCTTGATTACTATTCAATCACTAAACACCAGTGAAAATATTTTTAAATGTTCCTTTGCTTTTTATTCCTTCTTAATTATTTGGTTTTTTCTTTCTTTTCTTTTTTTATGATTTTTTTTTTTAATAAAATTTTGTGCAATGAATCAATATTTTTTGTTATTTTTTCATAATATTTTGTGATGATAGCAGTTTACGTAAATTGTTTTAAAAATTATATTTTTTTTCTTTTTTGTAATTGTTTTTTTTACTTTATATTCTGATTATAACCGTTATCATGCATTTATTTTTCAATTTTAACATTACATTTTTTTTGTTATTGTTATTTGTTTATTATATTATTCGATGATACCAGATATCGATTTTTTTTTGAATTTAAATGATTTTTTGTTACAATTTTTTTTAATTTAATTTTTAATAATTATTTTTTATTTTGTTATTGTTATTGTTATATTTTTTAATTAATTTATTTTTTAATAATTATTTTTTATTTTGTTATTGTTTTTGTTATATCTTTATTATACTTTTTGCTGATACCTGATTTCGTCCTTTTTTAATTTAAATGCTTTTTATAATCATTTTTTTTAATTTAAGTATTTTTTAATAATTATTTTTTTGTTATTGTTCTTGTTAAATATTTTTTATACTTTTTGATGATACCAGATTTCGATGTTTTTTAATTTAATTGCTTTTTATAATAATTTTTACTAAATTTAAGAATTTTTTTATAATTGTTTTTTATTTTGTTATTGTTATTGTTATTTATTTGTTATAATTTTTGATGATACCTGATTTCGTCCTTTTTAAATTTAAATGCTTTTTGTAACAATTTTTTTTTTAATTTAAGTACTTTTTAATAATTATTTTTTATTTTGTTATTGTTATTGTTATTTGTTTATTATACTTTTAGATGATAACAAATTTCGTTATTTTTTAATTTAAATACTTTTTATAATAATTTTTTTTTAATTTAAATATTATTTAATAATTCTTTTTTATTTTGTTATTATTATTCGTATATTATATTTTTTGAACATACCAGTTTTCAAGTTCTTTTTAATTTAAATGGGTTTTTATAATAAATTTTCTTGGTATTGTTATTTTTTTATTGTATTTGCTTAATACACAGGTTTTCCAAAATGTTTTTTATTTAAAATGTCTTTAATATATAATTATTTTTGTTATATTTTTTACTATATTTTAGTAATATATCTTCGTTCTATTTTTTATTTAAATACCTACATACATATCGCTTATTACTTTCTTTAATTTTATGTTTTCTTCAGGTAATATATGTTGTTGTTGCAACTTATTTAAACTAGAGAAAATACTCCAATAAATAATTGAAGCTGCGTGAAAAGTTTTTCTATTAAATTCTTAACAGTTGAAAAATACTTTTCAAATATGCATATAAGAAATCTATTTTTTATTATTTTTTGCATCTTTTAATACTAATTTTCTATTTCTGTTTACTATTTTTTCATTTTGGGCAAATTAACATTTGGTTTAAAGTATAAAAATAAATTCTGGTTTTTTAATTAAATGAATTAATTTAATGTAATATTTAATTTTGCATTTTATAGAAAATTTTGATTTTTATCTTATTTCAACTAAGTATATATTTACTTTAAAATTTTAAACAAAAACAAAAACTTTGTGTTTTTAATAATTTGGATATTTGTCAAGCAAAAAAGATTTTCAGATAATTTTTGTTTTTTTGTGCACAAATTTAAAAGGAAAATAATAAAAAAATATAATTTGAAAAACAAAAAATAAAATTGTATTATAATTGCTTTCAAATTATAAGTATTTCAATTGTTAGAAACGTCGAGCTTAGTTTAAAAAACACTTATTATTGAAAAAACTAAATATTTCCCAATAACTTTTTTGTTATTGTCACTACTACGGGTTTATGTTGAAGTTTTAAATAAATAATTAATTTCCAGAAAAATTGCTGCTTTTTCCTCTTTAGGAATACTACTTTTTACTCAAATTACTTAATTAATTTAGGAAGAGGTTTTGCTGAGTAAACTCTGCATTTATTTTTTTTAAATGTTTATAATTTTATTTTATTTTATTTTATTTTATTTTTTTTTTTACTCATATTATATATGAGTAAATAATTAAGTTTTGTGTTGTTATAAAAAATATTAAAGTTTGTGTAGCAAAAAAATTCAGATTTTCATATTAATTTATATAAATCTTTTTTTAAATAGTCTTTCTACTTTTTACGAAACAGTTTTATTTTATTTAATTTTTTTTATTTTATTTTCAGTTACGCTATATTGAAGAATTATGAAAATTAAAATGCTTGTAGACAATTATAAAAAAACTCTTTATGCCATAAAAAATTACAAATATAAGTGACCATCTCATAATAAAAGGAAATATATTTATATGATAAGATGTCGCAGTCACATTTTTCTTTTAAGTGGAAGTTAACCGTCATTTCGTTATATATCTGAGTTTGTTTTTGGCTTTTCACGTGAAATTGCATATCAATTAGTTTGTCAATGTATTATATTTTTTGTTGTCTACCACAACCACACGCTTTTAAAATCGCAACACTTCAACAACACTTTGGACGAACAGTCAAAACTTGTTGCATTGCTGCCTGGCAGAGTTCGTTGCACGCACACTCACGCAACGAGTTTCACCTCGCAACAGTTATATGGCAAATATACATACGTAAATATGCCTGAGCTTGTCACGCTGCAAACCGCCAACGGGTTTTAAGGCAAAAAATTTCCAAGTTCTCAAATTCTACTTAATACTAATACACACGCACACACACACCCGAATAATATAAGTGTTTTAAAATTATTTTATGTGTTTTTTTTTTACACTTCTCGCTAATCTTTTCGCACTTTGACACAATTTTACTGAATAAGTTTTTTTCATATTTGCCCCGATTTTAAAACAAATACATACACATACCAAAAAAATACAACAAATTCAACGCATACGTACAACTCGAAAAAACTCTGCAATTGCTGCTATTGTTGTTGTATTGGATTTAAGTAGAAAAATCGTCAAACGTGAAAAACGAGAGGAGCAACACGTTGCTAACACACAGACCGCCCAACGAAGACTAAGCGCACGACAACAACTGTCACAGCAGAATAGTGTACACGCGCGCCGACACAGTCACAGGCCACAGCTGCAGCAGCTCTGGGTGGCCGAGCGTACGCACGAACCAAGCAACGGTGCTAACGAGGGTGGTGAGTGGTGATGTCGTTGATGTTGATGATGTAAAAAGTTCACTCGAAGCAGGCCAAACACCAATACAGATGCAGTGTACTGCGAAAACAGCCGGAATGAAGCCCAAATGAGTTCGAAATTGGAACATCAACAGTGTTGCTCGTACAAATCGTTCGCTACAATGTGCTCTGTTTACGAAATGTCAGTGCCAGCGTCGCTCACCCGTAATGTTTTGCGCCTGTATGTATGCATGCGCTCGTATTATGTTTCTCTGAAAGATGATTTGCTCTCACATCCGTTCCGTTCGGCGTTTCGTTTCACATTTCGTCAATGCAGAATAGACCATGAGTCTCTCGGGCGCACGAATAGCTTAATGTCCGGGAAATTCAGTCACTTGCTGGCTCATAATAATGCCAATGCCCTGGTGAGTGTTTGTCAATGCGGAGTTATGTGCTCTCGCATGTCCTGTATTTCTGCGCCAATGTGTGAGAAGTGTTGAGAGTATTATTTGGACTGGTATTCCAGTTCATTTCGTTCCTCTTTTGAGGCGAAAACGGAAGTTAGTTGTATTTTAAAGTTTGGGAAATGAAACAAACTTAACGAAAGTTTAAATGTAATATCCGAAATTTGAGGCGAAAATATTAAATAAGTTTTTTTTAGAAAAAATATTAAATTTTTTATGATATTTTTCTTTTACTATAAAAATATAATAAAAGCTTTATTAAATGTAATATTTTTGAATGTATTGCCTTTTTTTGTTCATATTCCTAGCTAGTGGCGAATTCAAGTTAATTTCCTTAATGCAACAGGTACATCTGAGTACTGTTATGTTAGAACTTTTATCACACATTTGTTTCAATTTATTGATAAAAAAGAAATTTAACATATTGGCACCTTCGTGGTCCCAAAGCTACCGGCGTAGAGTAAACATGACTTTTTCGGCCTTCTCGTTTTTTCAGAAAAATTATGACTACATCTGGCAGGCTTTTGAAAGAACTTCTTCAACTTTAAGTTTTCATCACCATACCCTTGATCAACTATATAAAGTCTAGTGCGGTGCGGTAATTTTACTGGGTATATCAGCCTAAATAAGAGTTTAAGTACTAAAAAATGTCCAAAAAATAATTTGTAATAACTTTTTAAAATTGTTTAAAAGTTAATCAACAATATAAAAGTTATAGAAATTTAACAGAGTTTTTTTTACATAAATAATGTAACATCTCTTGGCTGAAATACTGTTTTTTACGAAAACAGTTTATTCTCTTCCATATTATTTTACCTTGCTGCCTTACTTAATTTTAATATAATTTCCTAAATTCAAAAAGAATAAATGCATGTTTGAGTACCTTTGTACATTTTCTTTTACGAATTCATTTTATTTTCTTCATTATGTTATATAATTGCAGTGCTGCTCTGATTAAAATGTTCTTGTAGATTGATACAGAAATTATGTTCACAACAGATATGTAAGTAAAATGCTTCTGTTATGTCTTATAAGAGTGATAACAGCTATTAATCTAGGTTGCAGCACCATAACAGCGAAAATTTAATAACAGCTCTCTGCTAGAGAAATTCGCTCTCAAGTACATTACCTTAACATTTACCACAAGGATGGATATGTATGTAAATAGAAATTATACACTGCTGTTATTTAATAATAAAGATATGTAATTACAATGCATATGCATACCCACAGACATACACATCTGCATATATTGCGTACAATTCCCGAACTGTTGGCTTTAGACATACGGGTACATCCATATAATTATCTATCTATTTTTTTTATATTAATAAACATTTATTATTTTATTTTAAAATATTTTGTTTTATTTTATTTTATTTTATTCTATTTCATTTAATTTTATATTGATTTATTTTATTTTATTTTCTCTAATTATATTTAATTTCATTGCATTTGGTTTTCTCAAATATGAGATTTATTTTATATTGTTTATCTTATTTTATTTTATTTTATTTTATTTTATTTTATTTTATTTTATTTTATTTTATTTTATTTTATTTGATTTTATTTTATTTTATTTTATTTTATTTTATTTTATTTTATTTTATTTTATTTTATTTTATTTTATTTCATTTTATTTTATTTTATTTTATTTTATTTTATTTTATTTTATTTTATTTTATTTTATTTTATTTTATTTTATTTTATTTTATTTTATTTTATTTTATTTTATTTTATTTTATTTTATTTTATTTTATTTTATTTTATTTTATTTTATTTTATTTTATTTTATTTTATTTTATTTTATTTTATTTTATTTTATTTTATTTTATTTTATTTTATTTTATTTTATTTTATTTTATTTTATTTTATTTTATTTTATTTTATTTTATTTTATTTTATTTTATTTTATTTTATTTTATTTTATTTTATTTTATTTTATTTTATTTTATTTTATTTTATTTTATTTATTTTATTTTATTTCATTTTATTTTATTTTATTTTATTTATTTTTTTTAATTTATATTATTTTATTTTATTTTATTTTATTTTATTTTATTTTATTTTATTTTATTTTATTTTATTTTATTTCTTCATTTTTAAGTGATTTTTATTTAATTTTATTTATTTAATTTAACTTTAATTTAATTTAATCTTATTTAATTTAATTTATTTTCATTTAATTTAATTTAATTATTTATTTTATTTTATTTTATTTTATTTTATTTTATTTTATTTTATTTTATTTTATTTTATTTTATTTTATTGTATTTTATTATAATTTATATTATTTTATTTTACTTTATATAATTTGATTTAATTCAATACAATTTAACTAAGTTAAATTAAATTTTATTTTTTTATATTATTTTGTGTAATTTTATTTTATTTCCTTTAATTTAATTTAATTTTATTTTATTTTATCTATTTTTTTATTTCATCTGATTTTCTTTTATATTTTAATTTTGTTGTTAATTTTAATAATTTTATATTATTTTAATATTTTGTATTAAATTAACTTAATTGATTAGTTCATTTAATTTTTTTTATTCTGAATTTTGTTTTAAATTTTTTTCAGATTTTACTTCCTTCAATTTTTTTTATTTTATTAATTTTTTTTTGAATTTTATTTAATGTTATTTTATTGTATTTGTGTATATATTTTTTAACATTTTAATCTTTAAAATTGTCTTAAGTAATTTTTTGTTCTAATCGCTTATATATTGTTTTTACAACTGTTGTATTTCCTCATTGTTAGGTTATGTATGTTTATTTTACACAACTGTTGCTATTATTCATTAGTAAATACTATTAAAGCAAGCTTGTGCTGCTAATCTGCTTGTTTGTGCTGTTGTTGCTGTTCTTATATCTCTTGTTGTTGCCATTGTTGCTGTTATAGCAGCGTTATTGTCTTTGGACGTGTTGTTTTTGTATTTATTTTCTATCCCGTTGTTGTTATTGTAATTGGTAGACAGTGTTCTATTTTTAAATGGCGTGTGCCATCGACGCACGGGCTACACGCACACATCTGTAAATATGTATGTAAATACAATAGCACAAGTGTTGCATTGTTGTTCTTTTTTTGCTGCTGTTCGACGCAACGCAAGCAGGTGGAGAGAATAACAATTGCTGCACATATACACAAATGTACTCACGCAGCAAGCTATTCATATGTAAGTATGTGTGTATGTCTGCATTTGGAGTTGATGCTGCGCTGCTGTTGCATTTCCGGCTCGTTGCACTTGTTTTTCCTGCTTGCTTACGTGCGTTTGTATATATGTTTGTGTCTGTAAGCGCACATTTTTGGTTGTTGCTGCAGCAATTGTTGCTTCAACTGCCAATGATGGCTTACATTTACATATTCGCTGCTTTTACTTTTTGTTGCCGCTGTTGCTGCTGCTGCTGCTAGCGCTGTTCACACACATAAACGTAAATGTATATTTCCCTATACACATACATACTCGTATGTATAGTTGCAGCTTTTATGCCGTTGTTTCGTTACAACATTTACTTTTCGAAAACAAAAATAAAAAAAGTACACATTTTCTTTCTTCCTTTTGTTAAGCCTCTATGTGTGTGTGTGTGTGTGTGCGTTTCAGTTTTTTGTTATGTTTTGTTGTTTTTGTTTCTGTACATTCACAGCATATGTAAACATTTTTCTTCTCGTGCATTATTATTGCATTTTTGTTTACATATTCTTGTTTCTATCAATATTTTCAATGCATACGTAAGCTGTTGTGTTTCAGTTGCTGTGATTTTAAGTGGGAAATGTTATTATTTCGCTTTCGCTGTCAGTGAACCATACATGCACATACATATGTACATATATAAAAAACACACAATACAAAGCGCACAAGTAAATTCACACACATACATATTGTGATACATGAAAATATGCATACATACGTACATACATTTGAGCAATTCTTTTTTTTTTTAAGATTTTTTTTCTTTTCATGCATGAAATCTGTTTTCCATTTGAAATTTCAATTTTTTTTTGTGTTCTATGCTACACTAAGTAGCATAGCTTATTTCATGAAAATTCTCTATATCCTTTTGTGGTCAATTTTTATGTGCAGCTATTTTTTTCAGACATTTATTTTTTTTTACCTCACAGAGGCTTTCGGGTTTTCCGCAATTAAAGTGTGCTCAACAGGTCATTTGCTAATAATAACTTTTAACAAAAAGTTGACCATACTAATTGTTGTATTGCAGTGTATTTTAAGATTTTTTATTTTAAACGAAAGTGTGAACAGAGATTATATTTCTGGTGGAAAAAAGATTTAATATGCACCAAAAGAAAAGTTATCATTTATTTTTGCATATAAGAGGATTATAGCACAGTCAAACAATATTAATGGCATTTAAAAAAAAAACATAAATTTTTGTATAAGTCAGAGATGCTGGTCATTATGAGTTTTACCCATAAAAAGAAAATTGATTTTTAATCAGTATTTAATATAATAAGCCGATAGCCCTGGTAGTTTGTGCTAACATAATAGTTTTGGATGAGTGCATAAGTTCGTGCCCGATTTCAAGTGCAAACTAAAAATGAAATTTTTTGAAGAAAGCGCTTTTATTAATCAATTATGTATTCGCCATCATGTTCGGCAATCCACTACCAACGTTCAACCAATTTACGGATGCCTGATTCATAGAAATCGCGCGGTTTTAGTTGAAAAAGGTGTCAAGGTGGTTTTTGACGTCTTCCACATTTTTAAATTTCTTCCATTCAAATTGTTCTGCAGCGATCGAAACAAATGATAATCAGAAGGTGCAATGTCGGGTGAATATGGGGGATGCGGCATGATTTCCCAATTCATCTCCTTCAGTTTGGCCAGGGTCGGTTTTGCAACATGTGGCCTGGCGTTGTCATGATGGAAAAGAACTCCTTTGCGATTGGCCAAAATCGGACGTTTTTCATCAATTGCTTTCTTCAATTCGACCAATTGCTGACAATACTTGTTGGCAGTGATCGTTTCTCCAGCTGGCAAGAGCTCAAAATAGATCACGCCTCGGATATCCCACCAAATGCACAGCAGTACCTTCATCGGATGCAATCCACCTTTCGACATCGGTTCCGCCCCTTCGTGTGCCTGTTTCCATGTTCTTTTGCGTTGAACATTGTTGTACAGGACCCATTTTTCATCACCAGTCACGAGCCGATCCAAAAAAGGTTCGTTTTTGATCCGTCGAAGCAAAGAAATTGCTGTTGACATACGGTCCACTTTGTTCGTTTCACTCAACTGATGTGGCACCCATGTATCGAGCTTCAAAGTGTACCCAACCTTTTTTAAACGACGAAACGCAGTTGATTTGTTGACGTTCAATTCACTGGCAACCTCTTCCGTCGAAATACGTGAGTTATTCGCAACTGAAGTCCTTAGAACATCGTCATCAAGCTCAGAAGGCCGTCCACTGCGAGGTTGATCTTCGAGGCTAAATTCTCCAGAACGAAATTTCGCCAACCATTTCTTTACTGTGCGGAGTGCTGGAGCACGGTCCAAATAAACTTCGCGAATATCTTTAGTTGCAGCGCCCACTGTTTTTCCTTTGCGGAATTCGTATAACATAATATGACGCATATGATCTTTTTCGTTGTTCATCTTCCATGCGTCTTTTCACTAAGCAACTCAAATCAAAATGAAGTTATTTTATGCTTGATTTACAGTTCGGACTGTCACCTTTCCAACGATATATAATATGTATATATTTCTTTCACGAGCGCCACTCTCAAACGATTCGTACGGCATCCAGCGGAATCGGGCACGAACTTATGCACTCATCCAAAATTTTATTTATAATTAACATGAAAATTAATCAAAATAATAATAATAATAAAAGAATTTTCGATCACTAATGATTGACAGCCGCGATAGCCGATTGGTTAGTATTGCGTATTGCCATTCGGAAAGCCAGGTTTCGAGTCTTGGTTTGACCAACATCCAAAGTTATAGAAAATTAATTTCTGACATGAAAAACCCCTCCTCATAGAAAACCCATCAGCCAGTTGGGGGCGGTTTGGTATAAACTGTAGATCCCTACTTTTGTTGGAAAAACATTAAGAGGTAACATCAGAAACTGGGGAAGGAGCTCGGCCGAAAATCGGTTACAAAGCGCATATACATGTATATAATAATTCAAATTTTTCATTTAGTTCGAAAAATAATAAATTAACTATTATTGTGAGCAAATATTATGTATACCTATGCTTTATATTTTTTTCACCAAAAAGTTGCATATTAAGTTTTTAGATCTAAATGAATTTCAAAATTTTCTTCGAAAATAATAATTTTATTTCTAGTTTTTTTTTTTGTGATTAAAAATAAAAATGCTGAGTAAGTACTAACTTATCGGAGGTAAGCAACAAGAACATTGAAAATAATAATTTCCTGTCTCCACTCTTTTTCGTTAAAGCCAAACCCGAAGAAGATTCAAAGCTTCCGTCATCAAGTCGGCCAAATAATTTCTTAGTCCTTCTGAAAAAAAAACATTAAGTAACCAAATTATTTTCCTTCCTCCGCGAATTCAAACTACGTTGAATCAACAATTTGATGTTTCCGATAAACATAGAGCTATAGGACAAGTCCCTCATATCATCAGGATCACATGACAGGAGGGCATTTTCTTCAGACTTTTCAGTGAATACTAAAGTACAGCCTTACTACTACTAAAGCCTTTTCTGTGTAGTAGCAACAAAATATCCTGCATAAACTGATTTTTGGAATAAAAAGATAAGAATATTGGTCAGAAGGCAAAAATTTAGAAGCTCAATTTGTACATTTGCCTTAGATGTTTTTATTGCACTAAATAGTTATAAAAATATGTATTTGTTTATAGTAAAAAATAATAAAGTTTCGAAAAATTGGCTCTCACCAGAAAATGCCAATAGTTTTATAGCTGGGAAATGCTTTTTGAAATAACTGCCAATTACAAAACCGGAAATACTCCAAGACGTGCGGTATTTTAACTAACTTTGAGGTCGTAGAGTAGATAATTTCGTCTCTTTAGGGACCAGTATTAACACCAATGTCAGTCTTGAAATGCAACGCTGAATCACTTTTGCCAACAGGTGCTACTTTGGACTGAGTAGGCATTTGAAAAATAAAGTACGCTCTCAACGAACAAAAACCAATCTCAAAAATTTCCTCATCCAACTAGCACCAAACAAAAAAAGAGAAAAGAAAAGAAGAGAGAGAAAGAGAAGATCTGGCGTGATATTCGTTGATTCGATTATAATCGCGTAAGCGTCGCCTACGCCAGTAAAGTAGAAGAAGAAGTAGGATATTTTTCAAACAAGTCTAGAAGTTATGTGTCGAAGGCTATACATTCTGTTTTTATGACACTTGTTAACACATTGAGTTGAGTTAAGTTGATGTGCCTATTCGTCAGTGTTCAAGGTACTCAGGTTAATAGACCCATTGTGCTACCCCTTTGGGGCTACTAACTTTACCTTCTCAAATACTTCTTGAACTATTTCAATCAATGAAACTACTTACTTCCCTAAAGGTAGCTCAGCGAAACCGTCAAAGATGTGATTCTCGAAGTACTTGCTCTCCTCAGATACCGAGGCTAGACAGTAACAGAAGAAGCGTTCGACAAACTCTTCTTCTTTGTACCAACAGCTTCAGCTAAAATCATTAGAATTACCTATAGTGCAGTGATCTGATATTTCCCTTGTAGCTATTTTAATGAAGGAACGCTCTTTGATAAGGATAACAATATGTCTTGATGTTTTCTCCTCCAATCTTTGCCACAACTCTCCGGTCACGTAAGATCTTGTTCGGCCATTTTGTGTTTGCTTTTTTAGCAAAAGAAAGTTTTGGCGTATACTTTGCCGTTAACAAAAGTACTCCTTCATCGTGTGCATGGTTTATTGTAGAACTGAAAGATTCCTTCTCGGGCCCCCACACCGCTATTGTGGACATTTAATCGAAAGTTTGTTTAGTTTGTCTCTACATTTTGTAGCCAGATGTAATGTTGTTATACTGTAGCTATCTGATGGAAGCTGGACCGTCGGTATATATTTTACAGATTGTCCTACTACCGTTGGCTTCCATGATTGCAAAGAATTCCGTTTGAAGGCGCTGCAGTGCAGTGCAGTGAGTTGACTCCACGGTCCGCCCTTTTATCGCGTTTTGATCCGCCAGTAAAGATTACAATGCGCTTTTTTACGAAGCAAAGTGAAAAACATGAAAAAAATTAAATTTTTTTTTCAATTTTTTTTACAATTCTCGCTAATTAGGCGAACTTTTGTTAGACCCCTCCAACGCTTGATACATCCAACGACAGCAGACGCATAACATTTGTGCTTCAACATATGCTACCCGCTGTGTGTCATCAATATGTCATAAGAGAGATAAGTAGCAATATACGAGTGCATACAAACTTACCTTCAGTACTCGTAAATATGTATGTATGTATGTATACGTAAATAGTACGACATGACATATAGACATAACATAACATTCATATCTGTTAGTATGGCGAAGTTGAGATGCTGAGTGATAGCCAGACATTAAAGTACAAGCTGTTTTGACAACTGTACGTATATATACATATGTATATGCACGCATCTACATATATAGATATGTAGCAAACGCCAGATAATTTCTACTCATTGATCAAAACCTAACAAGCGAGCGTAAAGTTGGCTAAAACTTATGCACATACATACATATACAAGAAATACATGCAAGTTAACATACATATTTACGCTTAAATATACCATATATATGTATGTAAACAAGCTCGTAGATTTGTATATATGTACATATATGTACAACTTATGTACGTACTTAAGAGTGATTAGCCTTAAGAAAGCTGCGAACAAATTCAAACACACACACACACACACCCAAACACATGCAATACATATGTACTTCTGCATGCTGTTAAATAAATTGGTTTGCTGCTAAGCCAAACATAGCCGGCATTAGCTGACAATATGCTTGAGTGGAGGCCAAAATCGTTGAAGAAAAACTGAGAAGAAAATAAAAAACAGCAAGAAGAAGAAGAAGCAGAAGAACTAACACACTCAGCGACGGCAGTGAGTGGCAAATATGTAAGAGTAAAACTAAAATGACCCGCATTTGTAGGTGGAATTTTGCCTGTGAGTGATAAGCAGGCTTTGGCGTAGGTAGGGGGTATGTGTGTGTGTGTGTGTGTGGAAGAATGCCCGCTGACACTGAGCATACAGAAAATGTCCACTTTGGTGATTATAATTATCCGTTACATGCTCACCATAGTTGCTTTTGTATTGCAGTCTTCTTCACTCCACTCTTTATTTCATTTTATTTCATATCTCCCCTCTCTTTTGTTAGTTTTTCCTCACACTGGTGTTCGTATGTAGTTGTTAAGGACATTTACTAACTCATAAGTTTTTTGTTGTTGTTCATTATCACTTACAACATTGACAAGTTGCGTGCAAATTTGCTATTGTTATACTTTTTTTCAACTTTTTTGTTGTTGTTCTTTTTGTTTTTTTTTTCCTTCTTTTCTGTAAACATCATTTGCTTTCTTCGCCTTTTGCTTTGCTCGCATTTTCATATTATTCCGCTATAATTTGTTAGGCCGTCATTTATACATTAAAGTTTGTTGTTGAGCTTGTTGTTGTTGTTGTTTTAACCATTCATAGCCATGTCGTGTACGAATTGTGTCCTGCAGCGAAGATTGACATCAAGCATTACTATGACGATCAACTCTGACTAAATATATTTTCCTACTAATTTTTTTCTGTTTCCTTTCTTCTTCTTCTTCTTCTTCTTAATATATTATCATGCCTGCTTTACGCTTGCCTTGCGCTCGTTCGTAGCCTTCAACTGCATAAATGCTTAGTTGTTGTATGATATTGTTATTGTTATTATTATTGTTGTTGTTGTTGTTAAGTATAACATGGTCAGCACGAACATGAGCAGTAAAGTGTCAAAGTTGTTGGTGAAGCAGCGTAGAGGCGTTTGTTGTATTACAAACAGTTAGCTGTCAGTTTATTTATTTGTAAATTTCTTTTTCTTACTTTTTATACTTTTTTTCTCAACTTTTTCAGCTTTTTTTTGATGGTTATTTGTCGACGTTTCCGTCTGTCCGCGGTGTTGATTATTTGCAGCTCCATCAACGCCTTCATCAGGGTTGTGTCGTCAGTAGCTAAGCGCTATTAAGTATAGGCGAGGAAAAGTGGGTAAGTAAGGTGGAGCCAAGGTGGTCTAGAAATTAATTATTACTTTTCAACTAGGTAGGAATACCTAAGATTTCTTTTCACTATTCTTTATTTTCTTTTCAAATTTTTAAGAATTTTATATTGTATTAAAGCCACACTAACTCCATGGATAATAGAGTTTAACTCCACATATTCCGACAAAAATTAATTTAAAACTACTATTTTTTATATTCATCTTTGTTTTCTTATAGAAATTTTACAATTTTCATATCCTTAGTTTTTGTAAATAAATGTGCTTTCTAGAAGCCTCAACTCAACACGCCCTTCATGTGATAGAAAAGCATTTTAAGAGCTCAACGGAAATATTTTTTCTGAAATTATATTATCTTATAAATTTTTAAGGTCGAAAAACCTTAACCTAATCCATCATTATTTAAAATGAAACAATATTTAAAATATTCTAAAAATGTTGCATGTTTCTGGTAAAATTTTTTCTTTCTATTTTAAAGAGACTTTAAAGTTCTTCATAAGAAATTTTTTTTTGTAATAAAAGAATAAGTTCCTAAAACAAAAAGGGGTCTGCCATCTTAGGCTTTGTTGGATTTTTCATTGGAGTTTATTTTTCAAGACCCAAAACCTATTCTAGCCAGGGATATTTTGTCCAATACCGGAAATCGTGGGCTATTTGTTAAAAATTTAATTTTCCATGAATGAGGTAATAATTATAATCCGAACGCAGAATCAGTTCAGAATTCTGGAATATAGTACTACAGACAGCCATATTTCGATTCCCGGCGAACTCGATCAGCCTCAGTCCATTTGGGGATGTTTCGTCGTGAAAACTGAATTTTCCGAAAATTGTGCCGAAGATACTTTGGGTACCCTGACGTTGTAGTCGTCAAGCACAATTTTGACATCGTGGCGGGGGCAGCGTTCATATGTATGTTCGTAAAAAGCATCCTTGGTCAAACCATCCTTCTCTTCCGTCGGGGCGTGGGCGCAAACCAGCATGT
Organism: Ceratitis rosa; assembly: GCA_037013455.1. NCBI lineage: Eukaryota > Metazoa > Arthropoda > Insecta > Diptera > Tephritidae > Ceratitis > Ceratitis rosa. The sequence goes on from JAWMAG010000012.1 coordinate 37,496,332, forward strand.
TATAATATATCGTTTGCGGATTGTGGCGAAACGTTCATCGGACGGAGTTTTTCTCCCACCACGAATTCGACACCAACTTTGCGCTGCTTTGTATGGCCGCTGTAGAAAATGTGAATACTTGGTCTAAGATCGGAAGTCCTAAGCTGCTTGAACCATATGCAAAAAAATCGTTTCTGGCCACTCCCAGGTGAATGAATGTCAGTCAAAACTTTCCTTTGTATGATCTTCTACACATCCCTCCTAAAACAATAAAGATTTTAACCATTCAAAGTATATAAATCATAGATGGATCAGCCCACCAACACTAGATCTAAATTTAGAGTCAACTGCTTTTGCTTCATTAATTCATACATACGAGTATATGGTACATGGATCGATTTTGTGAAGGGTTAAGCGTCAGATCATAGATATGTTTGTCCAAAGCACCAACAGATTTCTGGATAGAGTTTTGGAATACTCATGCTGAAATCAAAAGATTGTTATTCAGATTTTTAAAATGGATTGGCTGTTCTTTGAAGAAATAAGTATTCACCAGTAATCTTTTGCTTCGATAGTCAGTTCTACATTGAAAGTGCCTAAAGTCGGGTAGTTTCGTTGTTTCATTTTGCTTTTTGTTTAAAAAATTTTCAAAATATGTTAAGCCTCTCTCCAGTTGCTCGAAGTGAACGAAGTGGAGATCGCTCCTTACTGCTTCTAAAACCAGCATACATATTGTTTCAACGTCTATTGTGTTTCCGAGTCAGGCCGACACAAGGAGAGCGTGAATGACAGAGTTTAATAACTAATGTACGCAAAGTTAGAGAAGAAGAGTTAAGTCGAGAACTCGCACTGCCAAACAGGCTCAAAGATTAAAATTTTCCTGGCTTCCGTTAGGTAAACCTGTCTGTATATATTTATATCCGGGAGACACTTTCAGAGATGTTAAACACGCTTTCTTTGAAAGGATATTCTCAAAGTCGGATAGTTTCTTCAAAACGGCAAAACCAATTGGCTTGAAATAATCATTGGATCTTCTCAGAATTTTTTTCCAGGTACCGATTGAAGGAATAAGGTCTCTGACAATAATTTCAAATTCTAAATAAGCCACTTTAAAATGTAAATTTTCTTGTAAAAAAAAAAAACGATTTTTTCCAAAAAACAAAGTTCTTACTTTTTCATCGATGGAAACCCTTGTATTTTAATTGAATATAAATATTTTTTTCTATTTATTTCACATAAATGATATCAGAAACATCTTCTTCATCACTAAATGTGTTCTTGAGGTCCTCTCAGCTACAGAAAGAACAAAAAAAATACATTAAATTCGCTATATGTAAATTTATTCTATGTATACTCGTATATTTATTTTAAAGCATCTTCGCAAAATTCACCAAGAAACGTGTTTCTTGGACTTTAATGTGGATATAATCCCTGGGGACAAAATATCCTTTTGGAATTTTAGTCTAGCTAGCAACAGAGCAAATTAATGGATAAACCGATAGATAAATGAACAAGCGCAAAATACCCAGCGCAACAGGCTGCGCGCCAAAGTTGAAATAACCATTTCGTTACCCTATTTTCTTACCAACATCCTGTCACTGTCATGCACTCTTCTTAGGCCGATTGACCGGCCCCCCCCCCCCACTCACTGTAGCCAAGCAACCCCTTTTCCCAGCAATCACTCACTTCACACAGTTACTTTACTGAGCTGAACAGTATTTTTCCCCAAACATTATTACATGTCCATTACACATTTGCAGTGAGGGTCGGTGAAGGCATTCATCAGCAGACACTCATCACTAGCAGCAGCAGCAGCAGCAGCAGCAGCACAGCGACAGGATAGCAGAAGAATCTCAATCTTCAACAACAGCGTCAGCAATGCTCATCATTTGTGTTGTGATATGTTGTTGTTGTAATTGTTCTTGTTGTTGACCATGAATTTCGTTTGCGGCCGACAGCGCATCAAATGAAGCCATCACTACAATTGATTTCGACTTTCAAGCAATCCCACACTGTTATACCACGTACTTACTTACTTGTAAACATATGTGTGTATTCATACATGTACATATGTAAATAGGTATATGTACACCAACACTCACACATGAACTCTCAAAGTCTTAGCCGGCAAATGAAACAGCGCTGCACGGCGTGTGGGTGGTCATACGCTTGATATATTGTATTAGCGTCACTGTTGCTCGATTTTTTATGCTCACAGTTTTTTATTACGAATCTTTGTTGTTGTTTTTGTTTTTATTTTGGCTCTGCCTTCCACTGTTTCACTCGATTTATATCCGCCGCTTTATATACACACACAATAGCGCTCCTGACAAAATGTTGGCTGTTTCATTTCATTGTCAGTTGGCCATCATTGAGCTGCAACGTTGAGCTGCTCGATTTGTTGTTGGGCTCGCTCATGCCATTTTCGATGACCGTAATTTCTTATGTCTTTATCACTGCGGAAGCCAAAAACGAATGAGTTTGTTTGTTTTATGGTGTTGAGCAGATCTATTTCTGTCTTACCAAACAAAAAAAAAAAAAATAATAAGAAAAAAATAAACAAATCAACAAAAAAGCATTTGGATTCGCTGAACCGGCGTAATTTTATACATTTACAAGTGCATGCGTAGCTATATATGTATGTATATTTGTGTGCATACGCTTCTAAATACATATGTACATGTATGTCAACTAACACACCCACGCTGCTCACTACCGGCAGACTCAAGCAGTTGTTGTATGTAAATATTTATCTGTTTGATGCTCGAAAATCATTGTAATAAAGGCTAATAAGTGAGGTTGTTAAACTTTTGCTTACTTTTTGATGAGTTTCAGGCGGAAATGCATTTCCATGCCAACCAACGCACGCAGTGCTGGCTTGCTTTAGGTGGATCCTACGAGAGAGGTATTTTTTATTTGTTTACCATACAAATGTATTTTGTTTATCTACATACATATTTTAGGTGTGTGTTAAAATTTTTATGCGTATTTTATGTTGCCATAGTTTTCCGAATAATTCAAGTTAAAGTTCACAACTCTAAAATTAAAAGTCAATTATTTCAGTCATTGGATAAGTCAGTGAACTTTTAATTTACGTGATTGCTGAAATGTACAAAGTTCCTTGATTTTATTTGGCGTAGAAAACGAAATTGTTTTTCGAATTTTCATCATTCTGACTTTTATGAAATTTTTTATAGGTATTTTTGATAAAAATCTGTGTCCTTTGGATAGTGATTTAGAGAATTTGATAATAATCATTATGCCCAATATGCATTAGTTTTGTGGTTAGTAGAGTACGCTACCCCGCAGAAAGTCAAAAATTCGAAACCTGACCAGATCAATATCCATATATAATATATTTATTAATATTAATATTATGTAAAATAATTTAAAAAAATAATAATTTTAGTAATTGCGATTGCCACTCGGCAGGGAATAGCAACCCATCCGCGTGCATTCTGACATGAAATTATGGAATAAACAGCAGGTCCCTTTATTAAGGAGTATACTAAAAAAGGAGCTCGGCCTGGTTTTTTCGATAAAGAAAACACTTAGTTTTCAGAGGAATCTCAAAATTTTTTTTTATTCAAGGTATTGACCATTGGCTTCTACACATTTTGCCTATCTCTCGGGCAAATTATGGATACCATTCCAAAAAAAAAAATTTTCTCTTTCGAGGCAAACCACTCGACGAGCCATTTTTCGACTTCTTCAAAATTAGCGAAGCACTGCACTGCAAGGGAGTGTCCCATCAATGCGAAAAGGTGATAGTCGGACGGGGCGAGGTCTGGAGAGTACGGTGGGTGCGATAATATTTCCCAATTAAGTGTTTTTAATGTGTATTTCACCAGTTTAGCGGTATGAGACGGCGCGTTGTCATTATGCAAGATAACTTTGCCATGTCTTCGGCCCATTCAGACCATTTTTCGATCAACGCATGATTTAAACTGATCATTTGTTGCCGGTAGTGATCCGTGTTCACCGTTTCATCAAAAATAAAAGCAACGAATGCCGCAAATGCGATTTACTTGGAACGAAACTCGACATATTCACTGAGGTAAACAAATATGACGCTATTATTTTGGCGGAATGTGACTTGTGTATTTTTGTAGGTTAATGTCAATAGAAAAAAATTACATACATGCCAAATCATAATCATTTATATATATTGCTAGCGACATCTACTAGTAAAACCGGCAACCATCAACAAACACATATTCTTTAACGAAACAGTACTCATGCCACAGGCTCGATGACTTACGTTATTATTTTTTTCTATTTTTTCAAAATAAGCGACCCTTGACCTTCCACACCGTGAATCATATTTTACATCAAAATTACTGGCACGAAATCGGCGAAACCACAGTTGTGCATGATTGACTGCTACAGTATCCGGACCCTAAACATTATTCGGTTTGTCTTACCGTGTTAATTGTTCAGCACTGCTCTCATTATATTTTCTAGTACAAATTATCGTATTTTTAAAGCCATCTTACTCGAACCAATCGCACTTATCGAACACGAGATACAGATCCCTAAAGCCATCTATTGCAAAGTTATGTATGACTTTTACTTGAATTAATACAAAACATTTTTCAAAAATTTCAATTTTCTAATTGCCGTATAATTCAAAAATGTTTGAATCGCCGTTCAACTTTTAAAGAAAAAGTTTTTCTTTTCTTTCATAAAAACTACACATACTTAAATGTATTATTGTATTTTCTGCTTGTGCAAATACCCTAACACAGCACAAAAGTAGAGGCAAAATCAATATCAAACTAAAAAAAAGAATATTCTAATGACACTAAGCCGCCGGCAAACAGGCAACGTTGAAGCACAAAAAAGGACAATGCAGTCAAATGAGTGCTGAAAGAAATATTAGAAAAAAAAGGCAAAATAACAAAACAAAACAGAACAAAAAGCGATAGCCTCAAGCATTTTGCAATTACCCATCATTAGCAAGGAATTGGAAACAGATCAACAGAAAGGAAAGTCGAGAGAGAGAGAGAGATAGTGAGAGATTATGAAGCGATGTAAGGACCTACTCTAAATCATATATCAAATATCCACATTTGTATATGTGAATGTCAGGGTTTTTAATTTCACATGCTCATACTTTTAGATATTGGCAAAAATAAAATATACGTGTATGTACCACACATTCGCAGCACATAAAACATAAATGGGACCATTGTCCTGTTGGCCACTCTTTACACCACCCGTTACATACTTGAATACAATATGTTTCTCTCGATACGTGTACACGTTCGGCGGCAGCGTCGTCATCATCGTATGGTCTAATCCTGCCTCGAAGCACAAAAATTTATATGAAATGGTATGATAGAAGTAAAAACGCCACAAACAGCAGACGCACAACAACAAATTGCTGTCAATAAAAAATATGTTGGGAGAGGAAAGCCTTAGTCAAGCTTAAGTATGAGAGACCACTGCAAAGCCATTTCAACATTAGAAAGCAAAATAATGGTGAATAAAATGATAGTGTATGTATTTTTAGTAGTACAGTGGCATAACACCGTTAGTCATATTTAGCAATAGAAATAACACTGTTGTGTTGTGAGTTTCGAAATGCCTTCGTTTTGACATTAATCCGAAATGCCTGCTTTAGCTGATATACTGGAAAGTACTTACACCGATGTGAATGAGTTCGATGGGGGCAGAGTTAAAAAAGCTCTAAACTTACAAAAATAATAATGAATGATTTTGTTCAGACAAGGAGGGTTAAATACCAACCAAACTTTTTTTAGTTGCTTTGTAATTTATTTATTTTTACATTAAAAAGGCACTAAGCGGTAAAAAATACGTCAAATTAAAAAAAATTGTAATTATATAAAACAGTTAAACAATATAAAAATAATTTCAAATCGTCACCGCTTAATATTTATGCATCTAATAAATTTCGAACTCATCCAGAAGAGGCCATCTTTGATCAACAGGGACCGAATTGTGTTCCATCAGGACAACGCCAGGCCACACACGTCTTTGGTGCCGCGCCAGAAGCTCCAGCAGCTCGGATGGGAGGTCCTAATGCACCCATTTTATAGTGCGGACCTGGCACCAAGTGATTAACATCTTTTCCTGTCCATGGCGTACGTGCTTAATGGTGAGAAGTTGGCCTCAAGAGAGACATGTGAAAATTGGCTCTCCGAGTTTTTTGTCAATAGGGACGCAGCCTTCTACGAGAGGGGTATAATGAAGTTAGCATCTCGTTGGCAACAAGTTTGCTAACAAAACGGTGCAAATTTGACTTAAATTGGACTAATGTACACAAAGTTATCATATTTTGAAAAATCAATAAAAAACCGAACGAATAATATATATATACAGTATATACCAGTATATACAATAAATTATTTCCACGAAAGTGCAAAAAAGTAGGAATACTATAAGAAAAGAAATGTATGAAGAAAAGTGGCTTTAATTACCACCAGAAAAAATTTATGAAATATTGCGCACGGTGGAGCCAAACCATCGTCAGGGTATGTAAATCCTAAGAGAGATTTTTTTTATTTCGCTATATTTGTATTTGTTTGTAACATAAGCTGTCTGTGACCACCCATACCGTTAAAGCGTCCTAATCGTGTATGTAAATGATATCCGTCACAGTGGTACGCCCTCGCACACTCCTACCCTTCACATTTTTCCCACCCATTGCCCTCTTTACTCTTCAAACCATGCCACAGCATGTATGCTTGCTGCAGATAGCGGTAGTCGCCGATGATATTTCATATAATTAGGGTGCTGTGATAAACCAAAAATGACAAAAAAAAAAAAAATGCGTTGAATCAAACAAAGTGAATGTGAATGCCAACAAAAAAGAAAAGAAGAAAATCTGGGGAAATAAAAGAATGAAGAAAAAATCAATTTGTTACGCGCAGCACAATATATGTATGTATGGTTGTGTCCTTACACACATGCTTATTTACTTACAAAAGTACATCAACTATTATATGCGTATGTATGGTATGTGTGCTCATGACAGGCGCCGGAAGCGGATGTTGACATATTCACAGACCAAATGCCAACAATGGTATTTCTTTACAAATATGAGTATAACACAAGTGTGTTTGTATGTGCATACTGGTATATAATATAGACATATATTTTCACTCAACATGAGAAACTAGTTACAGACGTGTTAATATAGAATCATGTCATCTTAGTTGGGTTCACATGAACTAATGCCAAAGTTTCATCTTCTCTCCTGTAATTTTTTCACTTTCCGGTGTTCTTTTAATTTTGATATTTTCAAAGGCTTTCTATGCTTCTGCTGTCTGCGATAGTCAATTACTGATTCGCCGATTTTGACACACGATATTTCTGCTGATTTCGTTAAGATCTGCGAGCCAAAATACTTCAAAATTCCATTTTCATTTTTCGCATTGAAAAAAATCACTTTGAAAGTGTTTTTTGCTCGAACAGTGTATCTGTATCCCCCTCTCGAATTGCCTGTTAATCCACTTTTTAATGTCGGTTATTAGCTTGGAAGTTCATCGGCCAATTCATGAGGCCTCAAGAAGTTACTGTAACGTCTTCCATCTCCGTTATCTAAGCAGTCCTCAGATCTCTTCAATCGATCGATACATCGAAGGTGGCGTTGGCGCCGACCGTGGACTGTGTGCCCGCATATACATAGGGATATCCCAGGCAGCTTTATGGCGGTTAAGCTAGCGATACAAGATACTATACTAACCATAATAAATTCAATAAATTCTACGCATGCCGTGGGCGTACCCTGGTCTACACCAAAACTCAGGCCAAAGCTGGCTCTCCCTTAAACACTAGGAACCAGATGGCTTAGGGAAAGAACCTGCAACGTGAAAAGATAGCTTTGAGATGTGTTGGAAGTGAAAATATGCACCATACAATACAGTAACATTATACGACATAAATATCTAAGGCTTCACATCCCTGTTTGCCAAGCTGACGTGGTGATGACACATGTAAGCATCATCGTTCAAACGCCACACAAAATGGTTCCTACATCTGAGAAGGTGAGAAGTATTCACAGTGTGCACTTAAGCCTAAGTGCGTTGGTCGTTCTGATCAGCAGCTGCTTCCACTCAGCTGAACTCAGGGTTTCTCTTATTATTTCTTCGCTTGTGCTACAGCTTCGCCTAATATTGGATGAGTGCATAAGTTCGTGCCCGATTCCTCTGGATGCCGTACGTTTGAGGGTGGCGCTCGTGAAAGAAATATATACATATTATATATCGTTGGAAAGGTGACAGTCCGAACTGTAGATCAAGCATAAAATAACTTCATTTTGATTTGAGTTGCTTAGTGAAAAGACGCATGGAAGATGAACAACGAAAAAGATCATATGCGTCATATTATGTTATACTAATTCCGCAAAGGAAAAACAGTGGGCGCTGCAACTAAAGATATTCGCGAAGTTTATTTGGACCGTGCTCCAGCACTCCGCACAGTAAAGAAATGGTTCGCGAAATTTCGTTCTGGAGATTTTAACCTCGAAGATCAACCTCGCAGTGGACGGCCTTCTGAGCTTGATGACGATGTTCTAAGGACTTTAGTTGCGAATAACTCACGTGTTTCGACGGAAGAGGTTGCCAGTGAATTGAACGTCAACAAATCAACTGCGTTTCGTCGTTTAAAAAAGGTTGGGTACACTTTGAAGCTCGATACATGGGTGCCACATCAGTTGAGTGAAAAGAACAAAGTGGACCGTATGTCAACAGCAATTTCTTTGCTTCGACGGATCAAAAACGAACCTTTTTTGGATCGGCTCGTGACTGGTGATGAAAAATGGGTCCTGTACAACAATGTTCAACGCAAAAGAACATGGAAACAGGCACACGAAGGGGCGGAACCGATGTCGAAAGGTGAATTGCATCCGATGAAGGTACTGCTGTGCATTTGGTGGGATATCCGAGGCGTGATCTATTTTGAGCTCTTGCCAGCTGGAGAAACGATCACTGCCAACAAGTATTGTCAGCAATTGGTCGAATTGAAGAAAGCAATTGATGAAAAACGTCCGATTTTGGCCAATCGCAAAGGAGTTCTTTTCCATCATGACAACGCCAGGCCACATGTTGCAAAACCGACCCTGGCCAAACTGAAGGAGATGAATTGGGAAATCATGCCGCATCCCCCACATTCACCCGACATTGCACCTTCCGATTACCATTTGTTTCGATCGCTGCAGAACAATTTGAATGGAAAAAAATTTAAAAATGTGGAAGACGTCAAAAACCACCTTGACACCTTTTTCAACGAGAAACCGCGCGATTTCTATGAATCAGGCATCCGTAAATTGGTTGAACGTTGGGAGTGGATTGCCGAACATGATGGCGAATACATAATTGATTAATAAAAGCGCTTTCTTCAAAAAATTTCAATTTTAGTTTGCACTTAAAATCGGGCACGAACTTATGCACTCATCCAATACAATGCGGTATATCGATGCTACCCTACCTACTACGAGTATTCCTTATACTTTGTGGTTCTCATTTCATTGGTGGATCTTCTTTAATAAGTCTACCTATATCTCTGATTGGTAGGGAATTTTCTGCTTGGCCACCACTCTGCTGAGCTGGGGAATATTGTGGATGGTTTTTTTCCAGTAAATATCATTATAGCACAGTTATAAATTTGTCTTCATTTTTGCTCAATTGAAACCGATAAATTTTGCTGACTTCCCCTGGCAATAATTTTTAGAAATCAACTCTAATAATTTTCCAAAGGTTTTCACACTTCAAAGGCAATTCTTCAGCGTACAAACACATATATTTTACTTTTAATTTAAGGTAATCTCTTCTCTTCTCTAACACTAACTTTGTTTGCCTGCTGAAGTGTATGAATTAAATTATTATTTCCGTAAGTTGATAATGCAATTTTACATATTTATATTATATTATGTACTGATTATTTATGGTATACTCGTATGTGCCTGCAAATATTATTTATTTAATCTGTATTGAGGTTGATATTTACTCGTTCTCATGCCTGCATTTACTTGCTGACCTCAATAATTGCGGATTAATATTAAGTTTACTTTGACAATATGCTTAAGACATGAGAAAGCATTTTCAGCCGTGAACTACTTTAACCTAAAATTGATTGTAATTGTGTACTCAAGTAGAATTTCAGGAAAATATTTATATATTTAGCCTAGTACCTACCGGCATACACGTATGTAATAGCGGAAGACATTTTTATAAAAAAGAAAAAAAAATTAGCGCATTTTTGTTGTAAAAAATATTTTCAGTGTAATAAATTAATCGATGGTTCTACAATAATTATCTATTTGCCTTTTGATATTTATTTAAAGCTATAAAAGTAATCCAGAATCCATACAAAGTAAAAAAAACTAATCACTAACTCTCTTCCCAGGTATATATGAAATTTAATTCGAACCAGAGTTTGCACGCAACTTCGTCCCCATTGAATTTTAAGATTTTTCTAAAGAGATTTTAATTAGTATTTTTTTTTTCTCTCGTATTAGCCAATGGAAGAAGCTTTTCATGTTGCATAATTCAAGCAAATCAAACCATAAATACGATTCTTTCAATGAATTTCTTCCGAGAAATTCTCCCCACATAGACATAGGCAAAGAACCATCTCCGTTCCAAGTCTCACGCAAATCGAACCATAGCTAAGACTTTTCCGAAATAATAGTTCGCCACATATTGCCCATGGCAGATAGTGACCTCTATATTCTCAACATCTTAAGCAAAATCGAATCAGTGCATCGATGGAAGGCATACTTTTCGGAAGAAAAGGTGTCCAAAAGCACCTCTGTACAAAATTTTATGTAAATCTAATTATCTTAATATAAATTTCATTTTTTTTCGTTTAGATCGGTCCGAGTTCCACATCCCGGAAATCCTTCATTATCGGATGCTTACTTCGTACACTGAAGACACTCTCAAAGTGTCAGGTCACTACGATAGTCAGTGGTTTAGGCTAAGAGTTAATTCTTCAGTCCTTCAGGGCAAAGCCTTTTATAAAATAGATCTAGTATAAAGTAATCCATTATTTTTGCATTAGGTGGCTTTAATGATATATATCTTCCGTCGTAATAATGCGATTGGTTCCAGGTAGATGGCGTTAGAAAGACGATATTTTGGTATAAAAAAGGTGATGGGATAATAGTTGATCACTTAACTCAGTGGTGCTCCGGTAATTTTTTGAAAAATATGCTCTACGGTGGGGAAGTCCTAATGTCGAAAAAGTAGATAAAATTATGAAAATCTTCGAGTTCAACTAAGAAGCTAAATATGTTACAGAAAATCGTTAGTTATCCCTTGAAAAAGACTTAATACACAAAGAAGCTCGATGTATGGGTGCCACATGAGTTGAAAAGAAAAAATTTCATGGATCACATTTCCATTCCTTTCTGAATCATAACAAAATGGACCCATTTCTGCAGCGGATTGTGGCTGGTGATAAAAAGTAGATCACTTACATAAACGTTAACTAAAAATTGTCGTGGTCGAGAGGCAATGAGCTGGCACAAACGGTCTCCAAACTAGGATTGACGGCCAGGACGGTTTTGTTGTATTTTCGATAGAGATTGGCAAGGACTCTCTAACCATAGGCTGTTCGTCAATTGCCAAACTCTTCGGACCTATACCTTCTGCGATTGGACCGTCTTAAGAAAGCAATTGCCTGGAAGTACCTAGGTTTTTCCAACAGGAGTGGACAACGCCAGAGCACTCACATTGAAAGTGACTCGCTAGAAGCTCAGAGAGTTTGATCGGTCCTCGCACCAAACGATTACCGTCTTTTACTTGTGAAAATGAGATGATTAGTCAATTGAAGACTTTCCATATTCCTGTGGAAATCGAAGGGCTTCTATGAAAGAGGCATTAGGACATTAAACGGTGTATAACTCACATTAATTGTATATTTCAAACTATTGTAAATAAAGCCTTCAATTTCATAGAAAATAATGGATTCCTTTTTTACTAAGGCATATATGTACGTATACGAGTATTGTTTATGATCATAAGAGAGTACGTGTTCGTTGATGTGAAACTTTACGCCTTCAAGAACATTATGCGATTGTGCCCACTTCCTTTTCGTCCTTATAAACGAATTATTTTTTACTCCATATAGTTTATTAATAGCGAATATATGTATGATAAAGGTATACCCGTATGCGTGCATTGAGCTCCTTAGCGAGCTATATGGTATATGGAAGTGTTAAATAGGAGTCGCTTGCAATTTGCATGCGTTATTTATTGGAAGGAGCATGCATTCATGCCATACAGTTCGGTGACAAAAAAAACATACGAGCTTTTTATTTATTCGATTTTAAAGTTGCAAATGGACTGCGGTGCGTGCCAGTTTTATTGATTTCACGACACATGCCACTCTTGAAGTGTGTATGAAAGTGTTTGTGTCATAAATTACTGTTATGTGATAAAGTTTTTATGTGTATGATAATTGAAATCACAGCTTTAAGGTAGAAAAAGAGAGGTATCCGAATTGTAGAGCTCGCCTTTAGCTTTTAGTCAGAGCCCTTTGCAAGGAATGGCCCTAGTTCAAGTTCTAGAGATAATTCAAGAGAGCCATCATGCCTGATATTTCCTCCAACTATTTGATTTGCTACCCTGTCGTTAGAAAGTAAAACCTTTTTAATTTTCATCCCTGCGAGTTCCATAGCTTTATTGGCTAGCCGTTCATTCTATATTGAAAATACAATAACTTTACAACTTTTCTTTCTTAATACTCATATCGTTGACCACATGAAACGGAAAACTACACTTAAAACCAACACTTTCGAAAAGCATAAGAAACAGATGCAAAGAAGTCGCAAAAAAAATCCATTAATTCTACTAAAGCGCACAAATGTAGGCTACACGCTAAAAGCGCAGTCATGTAACTGTATATTCGTACTTTGTATCCTGCATTAAATACATTTATCCTTTACAACGAAGTAAAACCCACTCAAAACCAATGCTGAGAACTGAAATGACTGTAGTAAAAGAAGCACAACAAATTGTGTATGTAAGAGAAGTGTGTATGTAATGCATATAAAAGGCACTTGCCAACAACGGCACAACAAATTAAAGCGCGAAAAAAACATGTTAAGAAAAACCGCGCTTTAGGTGCAAGGACGGTGCTAGGGAATATGAGGAAAATAAAGTAGAAGAACCAAAAGTGACGAAAGTCTTGTAGAAGAATTGTGTGTGAGAAGTAAAGCTGTTTGGTGTGCTGTCGTGTATATTATACACCTGTTGCTTAATTACGATTACGTGGTGAGTGAGTTACAATACATTTACCTAGATTTAAAGATGTATACGCATAAGCATGTCTGAAACATTGTAATGCCGCGATTTAATGGTGTTGCTGAAACTGCTTCTGCTATACATATGTACACATGTATGTGTATTTGTAATGTGTGTTTTAAATTCTCGAAGTTAGGTAAGTGATTCTTCACAATATTCGTGCGCCTCCAGCCGACTCTTTCGTATTTCGTATGATATTGGAACATTTTCAATGCTTTACACTCAAACTCAAATTACTTACAAGCCGTATATTTAAACATTAATTTATTTAAGTTGTATAATATTTGGTTGATATAATTTGTTTTTTAATTTATTTTTATTAACTTATTTTTTTAATTAATATTATTTTATTTTATTTTATTTTATTTTATTTTATTTTATTTTATTTTATTTTATTTTATTTTATTTTATTTTATTTTATTTTATTTTATTTTATTTTATTTTATTTTATTTTATTTTATTTTATTTTATTTTATTTTATTTTATTTTATTTTATTTTATTTTATTTTATTTTATTTTATTTTATATTATTTTATTTTATTTTATTTTATTTTATTTTATTTTATTTTATTTTATTTTATTTTATTTTATTTTATTTTATTTTATTTTATTTTATTTTATTTTATTTTATTTTATTTTATTTTATTTTATTTTATTTTATTTTATTTTATTTTATTTTATTTTATTTTATTTTATTTTATTTTATTTTATTTTATTTTATTTTATTTTATTTTATTTTATTTTATTTTATTTTATTTTATTTCATTTTATTTTATTTTATTTTATTTTATTTTATTTTATTTTTTTTATTTTATTTTATATTATTTGTTTTAATTTATTTGATATTAATTTAATTTATTTTGTCTTATTTTGTTTAATTTACTTTCATTTTATTTTTTTTATTTAATTTTATTTTATTTTATTTTATTTTATTTTATTTTATTTTATTCTATTTTATTTTATTTCATCTTATTTTATTTTATTTTATTTTATTTTATTTTATTTTATTTTATTTTATTTTATTTTATTTTATTTTAAGTTATTTTATTTTATTTTATGTTATTTTATTTTATTTTATTTTATTTTATTTTATTTTATTTTATTTTATTTTATTCTATTTTGTTTTATTTTATTTTATTTTATTTTATTTTATTTAATTTTATTTTATTTAATTTTATTTTATTTTATTTTATTTTATTTTATTTTATTTAATTTTATTTTATATTATTTTATTTTATTTTATTTTATTTTATTTTATTTTATTTTATTTTATTTTATTTTATTTTATTTTATTTTATTTTATTTTATTTTATTTTATTTTATTTTATTTTATTTTATCTGATTTTATTTTATTTTATTTTATTTTTTTTTTATTTTATTTTATTTTATTTTATTTTATTTTGTTTTCTTTGATTTACTTTTTATAAAGTTAACTCCATTTTGGACATTCTTATTAGTTTCTCTTCTTTTGTTTACTTCAGAAAGTATGAATATCTACTTAAATGTTAAAAAATATAAATTTAAAAATTTACTGTAAACGGAAATGTAAGTCGTAAAGATTACTTATGTATGCAATTAAATAACCCGACCATATGCCGGATGAATTATTTTATTATATACATATAGTTAAATATATTTACATATATGTACAAAAATATTTATATTTCATATTTTTTATGATTTTTCTGCATTAAATCTGAAATTCCATTTCAAGACGGAAACAGATTTTACAAATATTTCTCCTTTTTATGATTTACAGGACATTTGGGATAAGCCGGCAGAAAAACATGACAAACTTTCAATATGTACAAAGGTTGACTACCTGAAGGTGCGCCAAGTGCCACTCGCCATCCCCATCTCCCCGATTAAATGCGATAAAAGTAAAACGTGTATGCTAAGCTACAAAGTAAACGAGGAAAAAGTTAAGAAAAATACGCTAAATACATTACAAAGTTTGTGTAGTTTCCAGAAGTGCAAAAAATAAAAAGGGTTTATCTGCCGGCAAGCGAACGTCAGCAGCCAAAATAGGCGCGTGGAAGAGGAAATATAAAAGTAGGATACAGAGTAAAAAAAAAAAAAACAAAACGCACAGTAAAGACCAGAGAGATGAAAGTTAAACAAAATGTAAGAAAAAGATGAGCAAGAATACTAAATTTTGATTTGTTTGTTGGATTATGAATAGCATCAAATAAAAAAAAGAATTTCCAAAGGCAAACCCAAACGAAATTCTAATAAAAGTATGGGCATAACGAAAAAATTCAATAAAGCGATGAAAGTTATGAAGGTTTAGCAAATAAGTAGTGAATGCGAGCTTTTTGTGGGGCGCTTCTAAGAATTATATAACTACACACAAGCACACACATACACTATACACTGACTCTTTGATACATACATATATAATACGTACGTTGAACGCCTGCCATTCGACGTAAGGCGATTTGAAAGAGTGATTTCTTAGTAAAGGCTGAAGAATACACACACTCACACACCACACACTTACACTTACACTACACAACGCACATACATACATATTAATAGAAAGCCTAGTTAGCCACTGCGGTGAGTGTTGTAAATGTTTTTGAAACGTTTTCGGTTAAGGATGCCAATAAATCAAAGGAATATTCCTTCTTCGTTGTATATGTGTGTGCGTGTGTGCGTATGTGCATATGTAGTTATGTATGTAAGTATGCGCCAACAATTTACACGTTCTTGTTGTTGCTTTATTATTTCATTTATGTAAGAATGGCATGTGTGGAATTTTTGTTAGCCGCACTTGTCGAACTATGAAATATTTTTGTATGTGTTATGGAGTATGCTGCTATTTATGTGTATGTGTGTACACAGCGTAGGTGGTGAAGATGCAGTTAAAACTATTTGGCAGCTTGCCCAAGTGATGTGGTAAAAAATATCGTAGTTACCATATATATGTGCATAGTCGTCATTTGTTTGTTTATATGTGATTGTGAGAAACACTTGAAAAATCGCTTAATCTGAAGTGATATCGGTGATGCAAAGCTTATGGTATGCTTCTTCAGGTAAATTTGAAGATTTGCTGAAATATCTGGCAGCTTAAGTAATGAATTAATTTTCACTGTTCAGTCTAGTGTAAGAAGTGGTAGTAAACAGGAGTACTTTGAAGTCTATGAGGTTCGAAAATACCTATGATTCAATCTTTATAAAAAAAATTTCATCTTTATTTTTTAAAGCCAAGTAAATGTAGCTCTTAAGGTAATGGGTTGCTGATTTAAAAGAATAGAAAAAAGCTGAAGCTAAAACTAAATTATATAGACACGTATGTCTGTGGTAAGTGATTCCAACACAAGAAATTTCCAGAAACTACTTAGCTGCCTGTGGATCGAAAAATCGAAAACCAGACAAATCACGGCACTGGAACATAACATCAACTCGGCTCGATGTCGCAATTTGCCTTTGCGCAGCAAAGAACCTTCGCAGGCAACGAAAAAAAGTTTTTCGTAGAAAATCGGCAACCACAACAGACAGCTAAGCGATTTCCTATTCAATTTGCTCTACACCCCTCTCAGAATATGTAGAATCTAAAAAGGTTATCCGGTGCCCAGAGTACACTGAAAACATAGGGAACATATCTCAAATCTGCGCAATTGCAAGGTGTACTACACGTACCATATATCCAATCCACAAAAATAAAAACTTGTACTAAGCTATTATATGTTTGAGCGGTTAAAGCCCATTATCAACGAATTGATTGCTCTGTAAAACGATGGCCTCAGATCTGCTAGATCTATTGGGTGCATGCATTAATTCGTGCGGTTTTCTAAGAGAGGGCTCTACTAGTATTGTATTATTTCATCATCTGTGGCTATATTCATTTCAAATGTCGAAATTTGTACCAGATAAAGTGTTTTTGCGGGGAGTCCTTCTTCATTACTTTAACATGAAGAAAAGTGCTACCGAAAGCCATCATATTTTACTGGACGTTTATGATGACCATTCGGATTTAGCCGAACGAACGTGCCAAAAGTGGTTTGCACTGTTAAAAAGTGTCAATTTCGACTCAGATGACGGAGAACGACCCGGGCAGCCAAACAAATCTCAAGACGAAGAATTGGAGACATTGCTCGACGCAGACGCAAGAAGAACTTGCAATAGTATTAGGAGTTGATCAAGACAATTTTTTCACAATAAAGTCTTAATTTTCAAAAAAAAAAAACCGCACGAATTAATGTATATACGAGGGCTGCTATATATATTTCTGGCCCAATAATGAAAATACGAATATTTTTCAACGAAAATGGTTTCATTGTTTTTGAAAATATTCTCCATCAAGATTTATACACTCTTGCATGCGCTTAAAGTAATTTTCGAAGCACTTTTTCCACTCCGATTGAGACACCTCCAAAACATGGTTTTTGAATGCTTCAACAGCATCTTCTGGCGACGAAAATCGTTGACCACGCATTATTTTCTTGATGTGTGAGAATAAAAAGAAGTCATCGGGTGCCAAGTCAGGGCTGTACGGCGGATGACCCATCAATTCGACGTTTTGGCCGGTCAAAAAGGTGCTGGTGTGATCCGATGTGTGAGAGCTCGCATTGTCATGGTGCACAATGATTCGTCTTCTCTTGTTCGTTTTTCGAATTTCTCCGAAGACTTCAGGCAAACAAATGGTGGTGTACCACTCAGAATTGACTGTCCTACGTTGCTCAAGCGGAATAGTCGCCACATGACCAGTTTTGCTGAAGAAAAAGGCGACCATTTGCTTCGAAGTGCTTCTTCCACGAACAACTTTCGTTGGATTTGGCTCGTCTTGGAAGACCCACACGGTCGATTGCTAATTTGTTTCGGGCTCATACGCATAGATCCATGATTACTCACCTGTGACGATCTTATAAACGTCTTTTGAAGCACCGCGGTCGTATTTTTTCAGCATTTCTTTACACCAATCCACACGAGCCTTTTGTTGAACGATTGTCAAATTGTGCGAGATCCAACGAGAACAAACCTTTTTTACGACCACGTGTTCATGCAATATCGAATGTATGCTGGTGGGAGAAATGCATAGGCATTCCTCTATCTGAAGTTATGTTACATGACGGTCTTGCATTATCAGTTCACGTACGGCATCGATGTTTTCTGGCACAACGACTGTTTTTGGACGACCTTCACGGAATTCGTCTTTGAGCAAGCGTCGGCCACGATTGAATTCGTTGTACCAGTTTTTCACAGTGTTATAGGCATGGTGCTTCATAGCCAAACAGAGATTTTAGTTCATCGATGCACTCTTGTCGTGATAATCCACGTCGAAAGTTGTGAAAAATGATCGCACGAAAATGTTCACGAGTTAATTCCATGTTTTGGGCGAGATGAATTTTTTAATTCCCTATAAATAAAACAATTCACGATTAAATGACAAAACGTTCTGAGTGATGTTATGCTAAAAAATGTCAAACTTTCCAATGGAAATGTCAGATTGCACCTGGCAACACTTAGTGTTGCGTAGGCCAGAAATATACCATATAGCAGCCTTCGTATATTAAATAAAATATTATTTGAATTTGTAAAATTGAAGTATTTATATATGGTTTAAATATTAAATATTACAAAAAATAAATGTATTTAAAACCATAAGCCTTTTTAATGGGTTTTGTGTACTTTACTTTAAATAAATTTCTTTATTTGACTAAAACTCACTTGCAATTGTTACCTTTCTTTTTCCTTTTTTCCACCTGTTTACCTGTCATAAACTTTTTGTTGCCCCTTTAGCTTTTTGTTGTTGTTGATTTTTGATCAATGCAAATATATTTTACGCTTGAGTAAATAAATGATTTACTTCTTCTATATATGTATATACTCGTATATATGCATGTATATGTGTGCGCTTGTCGGTATTAGAGTACCAATTTCTATTATTTGAAGCAATAAATGTACAAATCAATGCACACAAATGCAAATTAAGTTAGGAAGAAAGATAATATGGCAAAAAAATGAAAACAAAACCAACAATGAAAAGGAGGAAAATTAGGCAATAAAAGAGGATAGGAAAACAATACATACATACAAGTAGCAATAACAAAATTTAATTTTTTTTTTCAACAATAATAAAGGCGAATAACCCTTGAAAGCAAAGAACAAGTGAAAAATACAACAACAACAACAACAAGAAAACCAAAACAGCGCATCTCTGTACGAACAACTCGATAAAATGATAAACTTAATGTGATTTACGCTTGAGAAAATACGAAAATTATATTAGAATAAAAGATTCACTCACTTACTGACCAAAAACTCATTCTCAGAATTTAATACAAACACACACATACGAGTACACATATATTTCTAGCTCACTAAACATAAAAGGCGCAAAGTGGTGGGCCGACAAAATCAGAAACCCAAAGTCTGTTTAATTGTATACGTCGTGAGAATGAGCAAGGAGCACACGCACACACGTATACACGCACACAAATAAACTGATTACTGGCCGCATAGATAGGTGGGTGGGTGTGCGTTGAGGCGAGCCAAAGAAAGGGTGTAAAGTAAGGAATAGGACTAATTTAAAATAAATAATTGAATTTTAAGGATGTTCACCCTAAAACTCTACACAAACAAATACAAAAGGCCTTAAGTACGAGGAAGTGTGTGAATGTGTGAGTGTGCTTTGATTTGCTTATAAGAAAAGCCTGTTAAATTGGTGGTGTGGTGGGCCAAGGTAAGTTTTGAAAATTAAGAACGCCACCGTGTGGCTTAAATAACTGTCTCACTCGAATTGCCTGATTTGTAATAGTAGGTGTGTGTGTGTGCGCGCATCGGTTTCTTGAGCTGTGTGAAAATTCTATTATTAAACATTTGTTGCAAGAAAACAAAAGATAAACAAAAACTATTGTATGCAACTGTGTGACTACGTGCCTCTGCATGTGTGTGTGTACTAGTCTTAAACAACTTCATAACTCGCTTTAAAGTGAATTTCACTTTATTTACAGTTGATAAATTTCCTGTAATCAATTAGTGCGAAGCAAACAAAAATAAAACCCAAAAAAAAAAATAAACCACATAAAATACAATTAATAAATTCGGAGAATTGAACGTGAATTCAATTTAAATTATTATTTCAGTTAGTGAAATATTTCGTTTGGCCACTGACCTTAAATTTGCGGTGAATAATCTGTAAATAGAAAGAGGAAATGAATTTTAGTTTGCATTTAAATACGGAAATAAAATAATTTCAATAGCGTATAGTGCAATAAAAAAATAAATAAAATAAGTAATCAATATTATACGAGTGCGCCTGACAATTTTAAATGCAAAATTTCATACAGAATTGTTGGTTTAAGACGTAAGCAATTTTATTTAATATTCATGAAATTTTTATCATTGTAGCACGTACAAAAAATGTTTGTTTTACTGTATAATGTTGGAAACCCATTCACTTACATTTTACACTTTGACTGCACGTAACAATTTGCGATTTTAATAAAGTTTGTCATTTGACTTTTCTTTTCCGAAATCGATTTTTAAATGTCGGAAATTACACTTTTAACCACATCCCGATCTTTAAGTTTTTCGAAATCAGTTTTTTTTATACATTAATGGTCTACCAGGTGTGTTTGTTGAAGGTTGCCGGTTTGACTAGTATGGTAGATGTCGCTAGCAATATGTATAAATTTCTATGATTTAGGATGTATGTAATTTTTTTTTATTGACATTAACCTACAAAAATACGCAAGTCACATTAAGCCAAAATAATAACGTCATATTTGTTTACCTCAGCGAATATGTGGAGTTTCGTTCCAATTAAATCGCATTTGCGGCATTCGTTGCTTTTCTTATTTCATCAAAAGAAAAAAGCAGCTGAAGCTCACCGGTTGCTGGTAGAAACTTATGGTGAACATGCTTCAGTGATTAGAACATGTGAGACATGGTTTCGTCAATTTAAAAGTGGAGATTTCGATTTGACAGGCAATGAACATGCTGGTGCAGCGAAAAAGTTCGAAGACGAAGAATTGCATGTTGGTCCAACCCAATCGCAACAAAACTTGGCAGAAACACTACATGTGATTCGAGGAGCAATTTGCCAACGTTTAAAAGCCATGGGAAAGATCCAGAAGTATGGAAAATGGGTCCCCACTACCTGAACGACAGACAAATGGAAGATCGAAAAACCATTTGTGAAATGCTGTTTCAACGATGCGAAAGGAAGTCTTTTCTGCATCGAATTGTCACGGGCGACGAAAAATGGATTTATTTTGAGAACCCGAAGCGAAAATAATAATGGTTTTCCCCTGGTGAAGCTGGCCCATCGACTGCAAGGCAAAATCGCTTTGGCCGTTTGGCCGTAAGACAATGCTCTGTGTTTGGTGAGACCAGTGTGGTGTGGTGTACTACGAGTTGTTAAAACCTGGTGAAACGGTGAACACGGATCGCTACCGACACAACAAATGATCAATTTGAATCATGCGTTGATCGAAAAACGGTCGGAATGGGCCCGAAGACATGGCAAAGTTATCTTGCAACATGACAACGCGCCGTCTCATATCGCTAAACTGGTGAAAGACACATTAAAAACACTTAATTGGGAAATATTATCGCACCCGCCGTACTCTCCAGACCTCGCCCCGTCCGACTATCACCTTTTCGCATCGATCGGACACTCCCATGCAGAGCAGTGCTTCGCTAATTTTGAAGAAGTCGAAAAATGGCTCTTCGAATGGTTTGCCTCGAAAGAGAAAAATTTTTTTTTTGGAATGGTATCCATAATTTTCCTGAGAGATGGGCGAAATGTGTAAAAACCAATAGTCAATACTTTGAATAAAAAAATTTTGAGATTCCTTTGAAAATTAAGTGTTTTCTTTATCGAAAAAAACGGCAAATTTCAACCTGGTATTATACTCACCTATGCGCGCTGCTGTTGCCACGATTATAATATCATGGGCAGTGATTTTAACCCCAGATTGCACAAAAAAGACATCTTTGGCACAACATTTGGAAAATTTAGTCTCTATGACGACATATTCCCGAATGAGCTGCAGCTGAGAGAGAGAGAGCGAGTCTCTATATCTGAACCACCGTTCATTAGTAAGTGTCCCGCGAGGTCATACTGAAATGCCACAGCACTTTTCTAGCTGTCTACCATCAGTCTATAAAACCATCAAAATTTTGCCGGGCTACCAAGTACAGACAAAGCGGCGTAGAGACGTCTCTCTTCTTTGTGCTGTTGGTCAGCTCTTCACAGCCATGGCCGTCAGCTCCAGCCGCTTTGCTGTTCTTTGAGCAGGCAATCGTTATCAGATCCGCCATGTAGTCGGGCAATGGAACATATTTACCTTGTTGTTTCACAGACGCCATATTAAAGTAGTTCAGCCGGAAAGTCAGCCGTTGCCGCCAATTCGTAACACTTGGAACAGGGCAATGGTCACTCATACAAACAGATGATTAAAGTTTTTCTTTTGTTTGGAGTTTTTGTTTGTTTTTTTATGGATACAACAACATTTGATTATTTCGAAATTGGCTTTTGTTGAACTGTTACTTAAATCTTGACATCTGAAATGTCATCATGACAGCGTAGATTAAACTGTCATGACCAGTTATCAATTAGCAGTTGCGAAAATATTCAACCAAAACTTCACTTTTTGTGTCTTAAATTTTATGAACAGAAGATAACACATTTCATTAATACAAGTTCATCGTTTATTGGGGGAATAGGAGGCTCAGAAGCAAATTCTAAAGATCATACAAGGCAAAGAATGATAAAAAGATAAGCGAGGTCAACTGTGCACTTTATGAAGAAATAGATGACTGAGATAAATTAATGGGTATTTTCTAAACAGCATTAGTGATATTTATCTATCGTTTTATAAGGGCCATTGAATTACGCTAGATGGCGTTGGGAAGATGATATTATGTACTAAAAAAAAAGATAGGGAGAGAAGTTTTGATACCAAAACTTAGCAGAGTTTGAGCGTATTTCAAAGTTGGACAACAACAAAGATAAAATGCGCTATATTCTGTGATTTTTCTTCGATAGAAACGTTCTCTTACTGCCATGGAGGCATGGACGATGACAACATCTGATGAGTTGGCGTTAAGAGTTTTTAAGAGAAAGGTTTTACGTAACATTTAGTACAAATGATACGATGACAATGACAAAGTTCAGCAAATAAAGAAACAGTGGCTGCGTTGGTTAGGTCATGTGGTTGGCATAGATAAGAATAATCCAGCTTTGAAAGCTTTCGATGCAGTACGCGTCAATGGAAGCAGAAAAGGAGGCAAATTTTCACAACATTGTTAGGAATAGAAGGAGTAGGACTTAGCTAAACTGATTGTTTCCAATTCGCACCAAATATCGAGAAAAAGTAACGAAAGGCACAAAGATTTTACCTTGGGTATAATCACGTAAGCGTTCTCTTAGCCAGTTAAGAGGGAGAAAGAAACAAAGGCAGCTCCGGCAGCTGAAAATGAGAATAGAGTTACTTGTGAATTGTCGACTATGACCACAATAATGGAAATCATACCCATGTGATCCCTGTTTCGATTACCCAGGGGCTAAACATTGCACACAAAATAAATTGGAACCACTTGAAAAATGATGGATACATAAAGAAGTTCGATGTTTGAATTGCCAAATGAGTTAAGGAGAACTTCATCTGCTGCTGGTGATTGATGATGAAAAGTGCATGACTCACAGCAACATCAAATGAATACGGTCGTGGTCGGAGGGGCGTAAGCCGGCACAAGCTATCTCCAAGCCACGATTGTGTATTTGGTGGGATTGACAAGGCGTCATCAACTATGAGCTTCTCTTTTTACGTTCAAACTCTTAATTCAGAATTGTAATTTTGGTAATTGGATCGTCTGAAGGAAGCAATTGGTAGCGCCTAGTTTTGGCCAACAGGACGGGAATTGTGCTTCATAAGCACAACGACAGACCACACACATCGATAGGGACTGGCCAGAAGCACCGAGTGCCAGGTTAGGAGTTTCTTGTGCATTCCTCTTTTATGTAGTACGGATTTTGTAACAAGTGATTTCCTTCTGTTCTTGTACGTAGGCTGCTATATATACATAGGTCTGGCCGAGGCAACACTAAGTGTTGCCAGGTGCATTCTGACATTTCCATTGGAAAGTTTGACATTTTTTAGCATAACATCACTCAGAACGTTTTGTCATTTAATCTTGAATTGTTTTATTTACAGGGAATTAAAAAATTCATCTCGGTCAAAAAATGGAATTAACTCGTGAACATTTTCGTGCGATTATTTTTCACAACTTCCGACGTGGATTATCACGACAAGAGTGCATCGATGAACTAAAATCTTTGTATGGCTATGAAGCACCATCCTATAGCACTGTGAAAAACTGGTACAACGAATTCAATCGTGGCCGACGCTCGCTCAAAGACGAATTCCGTGAAGGTCGTCCAAAAACAGCTGTTGTGCCAGAAAACATCGATGCCGTACGTGAACTGATAATGCAAGACCGTCATGTAACGTACCTTCAGATAGAGGCATGCCTATGCATTTCTTCCACCAGCATACATTCGATATTGCATGAACACATGGCCGTAAAAAAGGTTTGTTCTCGTTGGATCCCGCACAATTTGACAATCGCTCAAAAAAAGGTTCGTGTGGATTGGTGTAAAGAAATGCTGAAAAAATATGATCGCGGTGCTTCAAAAGACGTTTATAAGATCGTCACGAATCATGGATCTATGCGTATGAGCCCGAAACAAAACAGCAATCGACCGTGTGGGTCTTCCAAGACGAACCAAATCCAAAAAAAAGAAAAAAAATAAATAAAAAAAACCATTTTCGTTGATAAATATTCGTATTTTCATTATTAGGCCAGAAATATATAAAGCAGCCTACGTACATGTCAAATTATTTAGCAGGTGAAGAATTGACCTCAAGAGCAGCCAGTGAAAATCGTTTGTTCCAATTTATTTCCAATAGCGACAAGGGTTTCTATGAGGACGGCATAATACGTTCAAAATTTCAAAACTTTACCAAGAAAACCCACTTACTATAATAAATAAAGCATTATGATTAATATAAAAATAATGGAAGACTTTTTACTAGACTTCATATATTCAATTTTTTACCAAACAAATATATTTCCTTTGCTTTGCTTATTTCTAAAACAATTTAAGTCATAATTCTTAGAAAACTTATCCTTGAATAATTACGAAAGCTCCACTCAAGTAAATTGCAATATTTGTAAAGCTTAAAGCACAGTAACTGCATTAAATGCCACTCTAAGCCCCAGTTAAATGCAGAAAAACGCCAAACAATTTAAAATTTACAGCAAATTGACTTCTCAAAAACTATGCATTACCTTAATGCAACACTCAATTCATGAAAAGAAACAAAGTTGTTAGAACTGAAGATGCAAAGAACGACTAAAGAAAATACCGAAATAGATAAAAAAAAAAATGGAAAAAATATTTACTACATTCATAAAGAAGCTTTTGACGCGCAATAGCAAAATGATGCAATGAGCAAAATCCACTAAAAAAAAAGCCAAAAAAAAAATAAAAATCTCTTAAAATAGAAAATACCAGAAAAACCTCACACAGACTGAAATAGCAGCTCGTTGAATACGTCATGCGCTAGATGAATATCCCAGCTAAAGACAACATCCACACACCCACATACACGCATACATACATCTATGCACGTACTAAGATGAGCGACATTTTCATGCACAGAAATTAGACGGGTTTATGAAGTAGAGAGAAATGAAAGCAAATGATAATATAAGCGCATAGTAATGGAGATGATTTGTGCCGTTAACCAACACTGCAGCTAGTAACAAGGCGACAAGCAAACAGCAACCAACAGCCAACAGGCAACATCGCCACATCCTTTCACTTTTCCACCAGATCTCTTAGTACGAGTACTCTTTTTAGCTTCCTGCTGCTGCAATTCGTTTACCACAGAAAATCCCATTTTACGCTTTCTAACTGCAATGGCATTAAAACTTTTACTATTTCGCATTTCGTTGAGAACTCGAATCCGTACCCTTGCATTGACGCTCATGTTCCATAATACAAGTATCGCCCCGCAGAGGCTTTTTTTTGTTTTTTTTTTTTTTTTTGCTTTTTTTTTGGTTTTTTTGCTTATTTTGTCTTGTCATTCGTGTTGTCTTTTCATCAAAATCCACATTTCGCATTGTACATAAGTGGTAAGCATGGGTATGTGTTTGTGTGTGCGTGTGGGCAACTGATACTTCCTCTCCACACACACACATACAAGCGCTCACAAAGTACTACATATAGACACAAAATTATCCTTTTTTTGCGCTATTTTTGCAACAATAATGCTGACTTCTGTCGTAAATATGGTATTAGGCGGGCAACCATGTGTATGCGCCTGAAAGCATACTTCAATAACTGAGAGTGTGTGAGCGAGAGTGTTTGAGTATGAAAAGAGAAATGCAGCTGCAAAAGCAAATAAAAAACTTAAACTAAAACCAAAACCAAAAAAAAAAAAAGAACAAAAATAAAAAAGACTCTAAAAAAACCCGTGCACTTTTAGACATAAGACGGCGGCGGCGAGCATGTCAGTGGTAATGTAGCGTTGCAAGCTGAATATGGCTCAGTTGCATTCCACTCACGAAGCGGAAGTGAATGAATGAGTGACAGCGGCTAGCTTAGTTAGTGGCGAATATGATTTTTGCCGGCTTAAGTTACAAACACACTCACACACACATATACACAAGCACACACATGCAAGCGCATACAACCAAACTTAATTCCTGTGCTTATGTAGTAGCGGTGGTGTGGAACATCCCATCATTTCTTTCATATTTTAAGCTTAACCTCCTTTTTTAATGCAATTCCTTTAAAATACAAATGTTAGTGGCTGCTGGCTTTAGTATTTCAACATTTTTATACGCGGTGGCAGCTTTTTTTCATACCATTTTTTTCTTTCACATTTATATTATGAATTGAAAGAATTTTGCGAGGAGCGTGGAAAAAGAATTAAAAGAAATTCTGCGAACTTTAATTTAGAGATATGGATTTTAAAGCCAGAGCACTTTTGCATATCCACGAACATAAAAATATATTTTAAAACCTTCACTATTGTACTTTGCTGTACCTTTCCTGGTTTAAAATTATTTTAGATACTGGTGGATGGTGCTCCTGAAATGAAGCTTCCTCAATCACAATTGGCTACTCCAAGTAGTTAGTTATCTTTTCAACGTGAGCTAGACTAATATCCAACATGATACAGTACAACCATTCCGGGTGTATTTTTGGCATAAATGAATATATCTTCATAAAAATATGTTAGTTATATATATCTAGAAGACATATGACCGCTGCCCGTTCTACGAGGAAAAGATTATCAGCTAGAACTTCAGCGCGGGTATAACTTTGCCTAGAGATTTCCTCGAACAGCAGTCTGAGGCTGATCGTCACAAGGGTTACTAACTCAAAATTCCAGCACCAGGTCAAACGCAAGACCACCTGGCTATTCCCTGATCATGGAACACGCAGCCAAATTGTTTAGGTTGTGATCGGCATACTTCAAACGTGATGAATCATATTACGTTTTAAAGGATTCAGCAATGCAGCCAAGATACTTATGCAGCTGGGCAATGCAAATAGTCTACGCCTCAGTACACAGCAAAGAATTACATTCGGGTAAGTAGCCTCGGGACTGTCTCTACCGCCTTCAAAAGAACAATACAGTCTACCGCAGCGCTAAACATGCGGGGAAACTATAAGAAAAAAAGAAGCAAGAGAGACGAGAAAAAAAGCTTCGAGTTAGAAGAAGTTGATTTGGCTTTGCAGAATGACATTGAACAAAACCAGTCTGCTATGGCAGAAACGGACCTTTCTGAATTTTTCAATACCGTTCGTAGTTTAAGATAAAGTGAACCTCTATCGTTTGACCTCTTTAGCTTCGTGATAGAACAGAGGCACTTCATGGTCTCGTTCGCATTAGAGACTATCATCGTACTCGTTTAAACCACGAAGTGAAATAGCTCTACGTCGGTGCTTTTCAGGGCATCATAAAACATCATTTGCGCTGGCTCGGACTTGTTGTATCTGTGAACGAAGAGGCTCCAGCGAAGAAAATGTTCGATGAGAAAATCGATGTGAACGACGACGGGAGGGACCGCGAAAGACCAAGTTGAAGAGAATCTATTCGTATTTCATATTACGAATTGAACAAACAGTCGTATTAAAAGGCATTAAACGGAGATTTCAACAAAAAAATCAAAACTTTCGACTAGTCGATAGGATGTAGTGGAAGTATCGGTATTTAGCTAATGGCTGCCAGGGCACAAGAGAATTGGGAGAACGGAAAAGTTTATGAATAAACGAAAAAGCTATAAATTAAAGACTGTGAATTTTGCGATGGAGCTTAAAGATGGATCGGGGTGGGATGTGAGGCCGCCAAGATCTTGTGTAATGACACAGAAGGAAAAAACACCAACTCGTTATTTATGCCATCAGGAAAGAAAAACAGATCAGTTGTAGGCAACCGCTGGCATCACATGCGAGCAGAATGAGCAATATTAACAGTGACATTTGCAGCAAGTGTATGAAGGAAGGCGTTAGTGAAACGTAGGATCATACATCCAGAAACTTCGCTGTCTTCGCACCAAGTCTTCTGGTGAGGTGTGACTCCCTCTTCCCTAGTATAGATCAGATCTGGTGCTTAGTGAAGGTGAGCAGTTATCTCCTCTCCTAGTTTACACCAGCTCTTGTAGTTCAAAAATGGGGAGCAGTTACTCTCCCGTGGAAAGTCCCGATTTTACTAGTATATTAAAATTCTATTTAGATATGAAGGTGAGAAGAAAATTTACTTCCCCTAAGGGAAGCTTTTTGCGTGCTGCTTCTCCCCTATCTTTAGGTTAAAGTAATGTCTATATACAGCCTTAACCAAAAGTATTAGGCACCTCAATAAAATACAAGTATTCTCAAAAGTGGCTATCAAAGTTACCACTTCTTTTTGGAAATATCTTACGTGAGTGTTTAACTGTTGATTAAACGAATAAATTGTGTAATATTAAAAGTCATAGCACTCTGGGTAAGCTAAACCTAAAAATTGTCATTTTTAAGAAATTCATCAAATATTTTCGAATTTAAAATTTGAAAGTGAAAGTGTAAATTACATTTAGTGAAAAGTTACCAATCTTATAAACACCGTTCATATTTACCGAAATGTCTAAAAAAAGTGAAATTAGTTACGCTGATAGAGTTAGAATTCAAGTTCTAAGTGAAGAAGGTAAGTCTCAGGTTGAGATTGCCAATTTGGTGGGATGTTCGCGGTGCGCGGTCCATTGTGCTATCAGGCATTTTGTGGAGACGAAATCCCACAATAATAAATCAAAAAGTGGAAGAAAGCATCTAACCAGTAAACGAGAAAACCGAATACTTATACGCGAGTCTCTCAAGAATCGCAAAAAATCTTCTTCTGCCCTTGCAACTGCCCTTTCGGATGAATTTAGTAAACCAGTTAGTGGTCGAACAGCTAGAAGAAGACTTCTGGAAGCAAGTTTATAAGGATATAAAGCCCGAAAGAAGCCGTGGCTCTCAGAAAAGAATAGGAAAAATCGTTTGGAATGGGCTCGCCGATTCCAACATTTCACGGAAGAAGATTTGGTCGAATGTTCTGTGGTCTGATGAATCAAACTTGGAGGTAAGCTTAGTTAAGATCGTCTTAAAGTATTAACAGCCATAGCTTCTTAGTCTAGATAATTTTTTCTTTTCTACAGATATTTGAAACACCTGGTGTGACGTTCGTGAGGCGACGGGTTGGGGAAGAATATCATCCAGATTGCGTGGTTCCCACTGTTAAGCATGGAGGAGGCAGCATTATGATCTGGGGCAGCATGGCTGCTGATGGTGTCGGCGAAATGTTCGCGGGGGTCGCATGGACATTCAAAAGTACTTAAATGTAATAGCAACTGTTCTTCTGCCTGTTTAACTCCAGCTGGGCGTTTGGATCAATCAGTACTATTCTTTAAGGTTTTAATCCTCAAAAACTCTGTATACTCGTACCTAACAAGGAATCTCAATCTCCACATTTTCGACATTGATTGATTGATAATTTCACTTGCAATAAATAAGGGGCAACCAGAAACTTTTTTCATTATCCATTTCATTTAAAAACAGCATCCCTATCAAGAAACCAAAGGAATGCTAGAGATGCTCTTTCATGTCCGTGATCAACTCCAGTGTGGCTTATTAATAGTCAGAGATCACAGCAATCACACAATGCAGCTTTCTAACCAAAATTATGCTTTTCTTCGGTAAAGTTTTGAACCAGCATGCAGAACTGATATCACTCAACATAAGAACATAAGAACATGGCTCTCATCGAAAATTCTATGTCATCCTGGCGGCTTTCTTTTCAATGCTTTTAAACCAGCTACCAATTGGATATACAAGAAAAGCTATTTCATCGCAAATTTTAAAAGCAGGATTATTATAGCATAGCAGTGTCGAAATGTCATTCGTGAAAGAAAATATCGAGGCCAAAAAATAAAAGAATACAATTTTAAGCTAATTCACTGGACCGGATAAAATTCAAAGTTGAAGCTGCAACCAATTAATTTAAAACGAAATTTCTTTGAGTTGCATATATAATAAATTCTTAGAATAAGGTGAAATCAGGAGCGCGTTGCTCGGGATCAAAATCGAACAGATTTCAGCAATTTAAAGAACCTCAGAACTTGCCACTTGCTTTATGTACTTAAGTTAAAGTACACAAAGGAAGTAATTACTGACACATTAATTATGCTAAAGATATATATATAAAGATATATATATATATATATGTTTGAAAAATTTCGTGAATTTCACTGACGTCTCAAGTCTTTTAAAGTTTCTGTTGACTTCAATACGCTCGCATTCACACCCACAAGAAATGCGTATATGAGTATACATATATATGTATGTAGAAACCAACACTTAATTACATATAAATTTCGAGCATACGAAGGATAACATATACATACATATATATATAGATATATGAGTATGTAACATATATGATTAAAGTGGTAAATATTTTTGTATGACTTACACATCTGTATATATGTATATATAAATGTCGTGCAAAAGACAAATAAACCTGGAATATTCAAGAAAGTTACCGAAAAATAAACATCGACAACAGCAAGAAACAACAACAACAACAATCTCAACAATCAACACAGTGACACTTTTAACAAGTGAAAAAGGATACCGGAAAAAGGTTATTTGAGTGTGTGTTGAGTATACATACATATATACAGCTGATATATACGCTCATAACTATATATGTATATTCATCTCAAGCATATATAATATTATTTTTACATATTTGAATATGTATAAGAGTAAATAAGTAAAGCACGTGAGCGGCATTTTCAGTTCACACCCTTCCCTGTATATATATGAATATATATGTATGGTATATGTAAATTTGAATACACGTACACACAAATATGTATGTATAATAAATGTTAATATGCACGCGTGTACGATTCTCGCAAACACTCGCTTAATTACAAGTTAATTAACTTCAGCTCAACGTACGCTCGCGCGTAAGCAATGAAATTCCAATGGAGATGACAAGGACCAAACAACAAAGCCGTGAATTAAATATGAACACCTTCAG
Source organism: Ceratitis rosa (assembly GCA_037013455.1). Classification (NCBI taxonomy): domain Eukaryota; kingdom Metazoa; phylum Arthropoda; class Insecta; order Diptera; family Tephritidae; genus Ceratitis; species Ceratitis rosa. The sequence goes on from JAWMAG010000012.1 coordinate 37,528,175, forward strand.
TATTTTCATTTAATTTTTCTTTTTCATTTTTTTCATATATTGCGTATTAAGCTTAACACAGGTAGATTTGTGTGTATGTGTGTGTGTGTTGCTTGTGTGCATAGCTGAGTATGTGGGTGTGAGTGTGTTAGTGCATGAAATGTCTACGCGTGCGTGTAAGCATTGTTTGCTGCTGATTTTTATGCACAGACGGACGACTAGAGTCTCTGGTTTGTTGTTTTTTCTTCATTTTCTTTCATTTTCTTTCTGTTGCTGCTTTTTGTTGTTGCTCTCGCTTTCACTCTGGCGTTTATTTTAATTTTTAAATTAAAGTTGAGGTGGCAGATTGCCAGTTTAATCGTCAATATGAGAAAATTTTACTTTTGCTACAGAGTCAAAAAAGAAAATTACACATTATATGTATATTTTATTGTATATTAGGGTGGGTCAGATATATTTTCTTTTTGAATTTTCATTTGCAAACACTTAGCGAAGAAGTCAAAGAGAGCATCGGTATTTATTTCGAGTTTCATAACCTTTAGTTTATATTAATTCATATTTAATTTGCTTCATACTCAAAAAAAAAAAAAATTCCTGCATGGTGTCTTCTGCGTATGGCAGAGGCATCCGATCAGAAAATATTGGTATTAAAAATATAAAATCTATTTGTAAAAATCATAAATTTACTAAAAATTACATTTTTTTAGCAGCTTGTAAAGATGTTTGTGATACATCGTGGTGTTTTTGTTACCCGACGTGTTACTCATTAGTTATTGAAAACAAATGTGTGTGTTACCCGATTTGTTACCCGATTTGTTACCCGATTTGTTACCCATTGGCTATTTACCTTTTACTTATATTTGCTTTAAAATTAAAAACAGCATTTTCAAGTTAATTTTTGTTTATTAAAAATAAAATAAATAAAAATTTACATATTTACATTTTACTTATTTAGGAGTTTATTTTCAGATTTCGATAAAATTCTGAATTTCTCTATGAATTTCAAAAGTGATATGAGAAATCGAAGAAACATTAAAAGGAATTTAATTGCACAGATTTCCATTGAGCATTAGAGGCAATGTGATAGCTAAAGCGTTTGAAAAGCAGAGAAGTAAAGCACGCACAAGAAACTCTCTTTTTCTCTCTGAGTTTTAGGTTAAGAGATTTTAGAAAGGATCAAAAGGCTGGAGAAGTGAGAAAGGAATTCAGTTTCCAGGTTTTTTTGAGGTGTGTGGGCTTAGAATATCTTCAAATTTGGTTCGGTACAGAACAACATGTGAAAAAAATACCGGAAAGTGTGAGGATAATATAGAGTACAATACAACAGACATTAGATCGTCTTAGTTGGTAAGAAAAACTTGTTGCACTTCATTCAGAAATGACCCTATGAATAAACCAACTTCTTCAATTCTTGAAAAGGCCAATAATGTTCTACTTAAAATCAACAAAATTCATCCTAATCTAATCTAAATAAGTCTACGAATATAATCTTTCCGAATGCTTTGAATTTTTCTAAATATTCTTGCATTTTACAGACAATTTATGCCCTGTAAATGAAAACAATACAACTCAGTGCAGGGCGTGCGACAGTTTAATATAAATGTAATATTAATATATAAATATTTTACCAAATCTTTGTCTTTCGGAAAAAAATTGTATGCGAAAATTTAAATTTGCAGGAAAAAAAGCGTTTCAAATTTTTTAATTATTTTTCCACCATAATAAACGCTCCTCTCTCATATACATCTGCTTGTACAATACATAAATAAACTCTTTCCTTGGCATATACTTTGCAATTCATCAGCAAGGCAATTTATGTGTGGACTTTTAATGTCGAGATTAACGTCGCATATCGCACGCTGTGAATTTGTAATGGTGTGGCAACAAAAAAGGTGCTGAAAGAAGGCTTGTCACAACGTTAATGTGGATTGAAAACATAAAAACATACATATTGAACATATATATGTCACACATTGAAATTGGCTGATGAGGCTTAGCTTTATTCACTGCAAGAAATGTGGTTCGAACAGAACGGCTCGAGAGATTGCAGTGCATCTTGAAATCTGTATTTTTATTTTATAACTTTTATTTTTTTTTAAGTTTGCTCTGAAATTATTTATTATAACCCAAGTTATGTTTGAGAAATCCCAATATGTGCTAGAAAGAAATCGAAAATGGTCAGAATGATCACTTATTCCTTATGAGTTATTTTGCTTCAATATAAATATGTATGATCCAGCCTTAACTGACACCGTTGCGAAATAATGATGTCATCATATCAGCCAACTTCCGTGCTGACGGTACTTAATTTTTTTTATTTGAATCTCGGTGAAGCGACTTACGGCTTAGCTCCGCTCCTCCTCCTGTTCGTGATGTGTGTCTTAATGTTTTTTTTTCGAACAAATGGAGAAACCTATACCTTATTCCAAGCCGTCTCCGAGGTCTGACTGGATTTTTATGAGGAGCTTTCATTTCACGTCAGAAATGCCCTCCAAAAAGTTGACCACAATAAAAAAATTTATTTAATACTATTCTATTTAATTCTCTCTTTACTATAAATTTAGATGTTTGTCTGCCAACGACTGGACTAATATGGCCGCATCAAGCACCGCCTAACCCACTTAAGAAAAAAATAAAAAAAAAATATATTATCGCAAAAAAGTATGCGAAGCGAGAGTTATTGAAAGTAGATTGACTGAATATTAAATTTTTTTTTTTTAGAATTAAATAACACATAAATACGTAGGCGTCAAAATCACCGCTATTTCTGTTTGAAGTTGATGAAATATTATTAGCAAAAAAAAAACAAGATTAACATTTAAAGCAGATTTCAAAATTATATGATTTTTATTTCAAAAATATCACTAATTAAATTTCCTTTGCCGTGCTTATCATACACAGGCACACAGACATATTTTATACCTACAATGCATTGGTTTTGACAAAGCTTTTATTAGCTTCAATATCAAATGTAAGCGTATCAACAATTCTACACACACTTACATACCAACGCTTGACCACCTCTCCTTTGTTGTCATTAGCAATAGACGCGTTGTTGTGGTTTTTCACTTGTCGGCTTAATTTCTATTGAACATTTTTTTTTTAATGTAATATGACATATGTTGGGTTCGTAACTGACCGCAAGGTAAATTGCTTTCATATGTATGTTTGTATACATGTAGGTATGGCACATTTGTTGTTGAGTAACTGGTATTTGTGAGATGGCAGAATGTTAATCAAAACCGCATTGATAGCAAAGCGAAATTAATTTAGCTAAAACAATGATAATGCAACATGTGCACAAATACATTTATATATGTACATATATGTATGTGTGCACCTTTTACAAACAAATGTATTTAAATGAATAATTGTACTTTTATCACAGATCAAAAATTTTTATATGCGCCCACATGAATCTATAAGCTTAATTTTAAGGTTCCTAAAAATAATAATAATAATGATAATGAAAATAATAATAATAATAATAATTATAATAATAATAACAGTAATAATAATAATAATAATAATAATAATAATAATAATAATAATAATAATAATAATAATAATAATAATGATAATTGTAATAATAATAATAATAATAATTATAATAATAATAACAGTAATAATAATAATAATAATAATAATAATAATAATAATAATAATAATAATAATAATAATAATAATAATAATAATAATGAAAATAATAATAATAATGATAAAAATAATAATAATAATAATAATAATAATAATAATAATAATAGTAATAATAATAATGAAAATAACAATGAAAATAAAAATAATAATAATAACAATAACAATAATAATAATAATAATAACAATAATAATAATAATAATAATAATAAAAATAATAATAATAATAAAAATAATAATAATAACAATAATAATAATAACAATAATAATAATAATAATAATAATAATGATAATTACAATAATAATGAAATTAAAAATATCAAAAATAATAACAACAATAATAGTATACAATAATAATAATAAAAATTAAAATAATACTAAAAACTTTCTTGAAAAAATTTGCAAAGCAAAAAAATATTGTTCATTTATTTAAAAAATCAAATTAATGAAATATGTAACAAGAATAACAGTTACTATTCAAATATACCTTTTCTACAGATAAAGATCACTTACTCTAGATAACTGCAGAATATTAGTTTACATGTTTAGACAACCAGCTTTTCGTAGCAGAATTAATAACAAAGAAACAACAAATTTAATTAGAAATTTTAACCAACCGTGAATATATAGATTTGTGGTGAGATTCGAGGAATTTGATTTTTAATGTATGTAATTTGGTTACTAAAAACATAATGTACAATGAAATACACAAAGCATATACATACATATCCATATTTATCTATAAAACAATGGAGATATAAATCAACAATGTAAATTTCAATTTCTTGGCAGGCGAGCTGATTTTGAAATTAATAAATTGAAATTCAAATATAGATACAAATTTACATATACTAATATATCTTTGCATAGTGGTGAGCACAGAGAATATTCGAAAATCAAATATAAAATATTAAAAATATAATATAAAAAAACTAAAGCACTTTATAAATTTGATTGCAGCTGGAAAGTATGGTATTAAATCTATTGTTCAGGAATTTTTTTTTAAAGTTTATGTTGAAATAAAAAAATCGGAAAAAAGATTTGAGGTAGAAAAACTGAAAAAATATCACAGCCACTGTTTCATATTTATAAAAAATTATTATTCGCAAGTATGCATTGTGTATACATATCTACATATATACATTTATTCATTGCCATTTTCTAGCTGGTGACGTGCCAACAAATGCTTTTGTACTTAACTAATCTGCAGATTTTTGCAATTTCGTTTTCCTGACATACTAAACTTATAATAGTTTAAGTTATTTACTTCTTCAAGCTTTGTTATATAAATAATCGGTCAGAAAAAATATGTTAAAATAGAAACAATGTAAAAAAATATTAAACACAAAGCAAATAAAACTTAGCGAGAACTCTAGATGAAATTATATAAATTAAATAAAATTAAATATAACAAAATAAAATAAAATATAATAAATTGGAATAAAGTAATAACATAAAATGAAATAAATTAAATTAAAATAAATTAAAAAAAAAAAACTTAAATTAAAATAAAATAAAGTAAAATAAAATAATATAAAATAAATTTAAATATTAAAATAAATAAAATAAAATAAAATAAAATAAAATAAAATAAAATAAAATAAAATAAAATAAAATAAAATAAAATAAAATAAAATAAAATAAAATAAAATAAAACAAAATAAAATAATATAAAATAAAATAAAATAAAATAAAATAAAATAAAATAAGATAAAATAAAATAAAATAAAATCAAATAAAATAAAATAAAATAAAATAAAATAAAAAAAAAATAAAATAAAACAAAATAAAATAAAATAATATAAAATAAAATAAAATAAAATAAAATAAAATAAAATAAAATAAAATAAAATAAAATAAAATAAAGTAAAAAAAAAATAAAATAAAACAAAATAAAATAAAATAATATAAAATAAAATAAAATAAAAAAAATAAAATAAAATAGAATAAAATAAAATAAAATAAAATAAAATAAAATAAAATAAAATAAAATAAAATAAAATAAAATAAAATAAAATAAAATAAAATAAAATAAAATAAAATAAAATAAAATAAAATAAAATAAAATAAAATAAAGTAAAAAAAAAAAATAAAATAAAATACAATAAATAAAAAAATTTAAATAAAATTAGATAAAATATAATAAATAAAATAAAATAAAGTAAAATAATATAAAATAAAATAAAATAAAATAAAATAAAATAAAATAAAATAAAATAAAATAAAATAAAATAAAATAAAATAAAATAAAATAAAATAAAATAAAATAAAATAAAATAAAATAAAATAAAATAAAATAAAATAAAATAAAATAAAATAAAATAAAATAAACTAAAATAAAATAAATTAAAATAAAATAAAATAAAATAAAATATAATAAAATAAAATAAAATAAATTAAAATAAAATAAAATAAAATAAACTACAATCAAATAAGATAAAATAAAATAAAGTAAAATAAAAAAAATTAAATAAAATATAAATAAAATGAAATAAAGAAAAAAAATTAAACGAAAAAAAATAAAATAAATAAATTAAAGTGCTTTAAAATAAAACTTAAAAAATTAAATTTAAAAAATAAGTAAAATAAAATAAATTAAGTATTGTTTATAAAACAGCTTTATTATCCTTAATTTTTTTGAGGTTTTCAGTTAAATTCTTTTGAACAAAAATTTTTTGTATCTCTTTTTTTTATTATCGTACTTTTGTTTGTTTTCTCTGCCTTTCCTACAGGACCACCTTTCAAATTAATATACTTCTGCACCTATACATAGCTAACGCAACTCATCTATGTATATGCGCTCTTGTGTGTGTTGATTTAAGTGGACGACCACAATGGCACACAATTGTTTTCATTACGGAAACAATTCTATTTAACTGTTTACCTGTTTGTGAATTGGTGAGCTACGCTTTTATCTTACGCTTTCTTTCCCAGACTGTGGTGACGGTTGATAAATATGTATAATGCACAAAGCCTGCTGGTGTAAACCCACGGACAAACTGAGATTTAACGCACACACGCATTCAAAGGAGTATGAAAGAGACTTCTTGTTGGTGGCTTGGGTGTATGGCTAAGCAAACTTTTTCAGCTTATATACTTTGTAGGTGTATGCTATTGTGCGTATGTGTTTGTCTTTCACTTCATAAACATAACAATAATAATTTTACTAAATCTGAATTTATGCATATAAGCACATACAAAAGCGTACTTTATGTATGTATGTATGTATTTACATAATATAATAGACTGTATATATGACCTGCTGCTACTTACCATCACAACAACCACAACAAGAACAAGAGGATCCAACAAAAATAAGTACACACAAATATACTGTGGCATTAACAAAGCGTTACATCTTTTCTCTTTACCTTTTATCTTCTCTACTCTACTTTACAACTCTAACTCCATTCTTTTTTTTTTTGTTTTTATTTTTATTTTTTTTTTTTGGTTCAGACTTTTGAATGTTTCTGCTACCAAACCAGGTGTAACGCAACAACCTGGCAAGTAATCTGCAAAAGCAACAATAACAACTGCTTAGCAGAGTGAATTGCAAAGCCTATAATACACACAAATAATTTGTACACACACATAGGTATACAAACGCATACCCACTCTTATCCCCATATATACGTAGATAACAAAGAGCATCAGCTGCAGATGAGCAATGAAAATGCAAAAATAAAGCTCTAGAATTTGTGGGTGAAAGCACTAAGAAGATGGGCAAAGCTTTTGTGCGATAAGTTAAATTAGTTGGGCGAATCGGAGTGCGAGAACGTTTTGGGCAGATAAAAGAGTTTTTGAAGAGTGCAATCTTTAAGGCAGGTTTTTGTGTTATTTATTAAAAATTTAATTTGAGTTTATAAAGAGTTCCTTTCTGCACTGTAAGTTTAATTTTTTACATAAAAAATGTATTTCAAACAGTTTATAAAAATATTTGATTTTTAAGAATTTTTAATACTTTTTCCAAAAAAAAAATTGTTAAAATATTTTGACTAAATTTACGAATTTACATACATAAACATTTACGTATCAGAAGTAACACAACTTCGCTGGTGTTGTGTGACATCTGGTACCATCTTGTTGAAGTCAAGTATTGTTCAAGTCGTGTTCTATAATTAGAGGCCACACAAGTTGGTCATCGTACGACCATAACGCTCCGTTGTCGAATAAGGTCCACTCATACCTCTGGACCAAATACCCAGACTCTATGTTTGTTTTTGTGTAAAGTACTCTCTTCGAATATTTGAAGATTCTCGGAGCCAGAAATGTGACATATTCCAGTACAAGAGGTAAATGTGCCTCGGCGCTGCAGAAAGTCTTGTTCTTGTCTCGTCTACTTCTTGTTGTTCAAGTACCCAATCGTGCAACTTTCACTTACAGCAGCGATATTTAGGGTGGAACCATTCCTTAACATACGGGGTGTGACAATTAATAAATGAAACTGTAAAAATTGCCCCGATTGTGGTAACCCTGCGATCTTAAAGTTCCCTTTTCCTTCTCCCGGCATCCTTCTTCCTTCCACTGATATATTTGCCATTGCTTTAGCTTGTTTAGTTCGCCTGCTCTGTCGTGTTGAGAAAATGGAAAACCAAATCAAGAGCAACACGTTGCGATACAATTTTGCGCCAAATTGGGCATGGTGATAGTACTCTTAGTCGTGCCCAGGTGTTTCGATGGTATAAAGAGTTTAAGTTTAAGAAAAGCTCGCATAAGCAAGTCGAAGGTGAAAACGATGATCATTGACTTTTTTGATAGCCGTGGAATCGTCCACAAAGAATTTCTTACACCGAGGCAAGCCGTAAATCAAGCCTACTAACGCCAAGTACTCAAAATATTGCGAAAATGAGTCAACAGGGTGCGCCCAGACATCGCTCGTAACTGGATTCCTCATCACGACAACGCGCCGTGTCACACCGCTCTCTTTGGCCTCTAAAGGGATCGCCGTGTTGCAACAACCGCCTTATTCGACCGATATGTCACCCTGTGACTTTTTTTTGTTCCCTAAAACACAACCGATGGTCAATGTAACCCATTTTGAGTCGATTGAGGACGTTCGGGCGGCCGTGACGAGAGTACTCGCGGATATCCCAGTCGAAGCGTTCCAGCAGTATTACGAAGCATGGAAAACGTGCTTAAATCGTTGTACAGCTGCCCAAGGGGACTACTTTAAAGGAGTTGGCAGAGTTGTAGCATAATTTTGAAATATACGGTTTTTATGAAATCAGTCTCATTGCTTAATTGTCACACTTCGTAACTCGCGTAAAACGCCTATGCGAATGTGGCTTAGCATTGGAAATTAAAAGAGTCTCCGCAGTTTTTGGAACTAGATCATCGGTATACCCTTGTTTCAGGCAGCCTACAACTAACACATGTTGGATGTTTGCTTTAAGCAATATTTTCCTCGGAAAATAGTTCAACAAATTGTCGTTTGTGTGAAATTTAGTTCCGACGAATGTTTCGGATTTATTATAAAAAAGTGTAAAATCGCTGCAAGAAAGTGCTGAGAATTTAATGTGGCTGACTTGCTAATGCTGCAAGTGAACGTCGGCCGTCACTTCTGGTTTACTCGATTCCATACTTAAAAGTTTGATATGAAAATTGTAACTCGTTCTGGCCATTTGTAAGAAAAACTAATGAGCTTTCAAGAGATAGTCAAGGCACCAAGCATAACTCACGCTGCGATTTGGAGCCATTTAAAGTGCTGAGAACTCAGAAGAGCTCGATGTTTCGGTGTCATTTGAATCAACGAAAAAAAAAATCTGACGGATCGAATTATCATCGGTGAACGTCTCTAAAACGACTCTTCGCGGGCGATGAAAAATTTATTAAATATAAGAATTTACAACGAAAGAACCATGACCAAGGCTTCAAAGCCTGAAGTGACGGCGTATTAGGTGATGCTGAGTGTATGATGAGAATGGAAGGGAATTGCTAATAATCATATGCCAGAAGCTGGCCAAGCGATCATTTCTGAGTCCTCAATCAAGAGTGAGAAGCTTATCAAAAGCAAATCAAAAAAAAAAAAAAAATTCAGAATTCAGAATTGTTCCTTCATGACAACGGCAGAGCACATAAACCTTTGACGACCAGAAGCCCAGCTTAGTTGGAAAGTTTTGATGTACCCACCATATAAACCGGTCTTTTGTTCCGTCTCTGCAGAACTACTTTTTGGATGGTAAAAAAAATTGGCTGACCAATGAGCCGCTGAAAATTAATTGGCCAAATTTTTCGCCGATAACCCACATGAGTTAAACACTGATGAAATGATTAAGTTAAAAGAAAAATAGAAAAGCTCAATATTTTAAATAAATCTATTAATTTTATTCAAAAATATACAAAAAACTAGGCACAATAAAAAAATAACTGGTTTTATTGGCTGAAGGGAAGCTTGAGGACCAGACCGGACCAGAGCAGTCGCGCTTAAGACTTCGCGAGTAGTGTGATCGAACGTATTTCTTAGGTATGATTATTTTTAATTCTGTACATTTTAATTGAAAGTGAATTCGAGTTTTCCCTTAACTTTAACCATATCCAGCCTAATTATCAACTATGTGCATCACATGCAAAATATGCAGTACCCCGCTGATGCAATATATGCCCTCCCCATGATACCTCAATCAAAAATTCCAAAACTCAATAATAACAAGCAGCTGAGCAAACTTCAATACAAATAAGAAACATTCATACACCATACATTCCCACCTGCTGCCGCCTCTTCCTGCCAATTTGAACTACAGCAAAGTCCAGAGCAGTACCACGAGCCGCCATGTGGGCAGGGTGGGGGGGTTGGGGGGTCAGGTTGACAATCAAACCAACAAACTTACTGAATGCACAAAGTGTATTTGTGGAATGATTTTCATTTACTCATACGCAGATTGTTACCGCAGTATGCAACAGAAAGACAATCTCTCTCTGTGGGTAATGCAAGACGAGTACAAGTATCCTTTTCAATTGTTCAGCTGGAATGCTAAATAAGCAATAGTTGTGTACAGCTGTGTGTATCTTTCGCAGTGGCAACAAAGTACAGAGAATTCACGGGAGCAGTAAGTACGGAAAATGCTGCATCAGCGATTGTTAGACGTGTTCTGGTGTTTAATATTTAGTGCAAGAGTGCAATGTCATAGCCATGTAGTAGAAAACTGAACTAGTTTGAAGAAAAGTTTAGTTAAATGCTAGTAGTTTTATGGTGAAAGCGTATCAGTTTTTTTTTTTGGCTCCACAGGAATAATGAAAATTTCCACCAACCTCGTGTTAATTAATGTTATTTATGCTAAGTAAAAATGCAACAAACACAAATGGACTAGTATAAAACTAGTATGCGACTGATGGATATTCTGACAACTGCCCTTTCGTGAGATATCCGTTTAGTCAGCAACTAGTACTTTTCCTTCTAGTGAAGTGGTTGCTAGAAGGGTGTGTGTTGTTTCCCAGTCAAACTGTGTTTGTATGTTTATGTAAATGTATTTCGGTAATTTTTCAGAAACAAGCCGATCTCTTATAAAATTCTCAAGGCGCTTATGTTGCTCTCCAAGGTTTTCAGGATTTAGTATTTAATTCAAACATACACTCGTAGTTCTCCACTGAAATTCAAAATTCAGCCGTAATGTAATTTCAGCCTCAGTAAATATATTTAGATCATAAAAATCAATACAAAATCCATAAATTTCATGAAGTAGAATCTAGATATTTTTTATCAGGTATTAAGAACCATCTTGGTATTTTGCACAATTTTCTATTTTCATTTTTTTTTGTGTGGAAAGATATAGAAGAAGGATTACATCAGTGGCGTGACTATCTACTCTAGTACATAAGTTTTAGCACATAATTTTCATTTCTAAGCGCAGGAAATAGTATTTGACTTGGCCTTGCCATATTCGATTTTCTCATACGAGAGTAGTCGATCTATTTTTTTTTTTTTTTTTGGAAAATAGTTTTTAATATTTAATTTTTATATGACTTTTTCAAGTTAAAGTTTTTAACATCTCAAGATTATTTATAAACTCAGTATTTTTCAGAAAGACTACTGTATAGAATCCTCATTCAGCTATTACTCATTCGGATATTCAAATCAGCTGCTAACAGGTAAAGGGTTACTTCAATGAAATAATCTTAACAATCGTAGTAAATCTATAATACGTACGCGTAGAAAATGCATTTCTAAATTTCCATAATAATATCCGTAAAACCAACAGTTAACTCTACTAACCACAACCACATGAAGCTTCTGCCATATAACCCGCAGTTGCAAATAACCGCAAAACAAGAAAAAGCTCATCTAGTCAAATAATGAAACAACTGCTACTTTGAACTCGAATATTTGTACGAATATGTAAGTAAGTTGGTATGTGATGTGTAAGCAACTAAGTTCATAAGAACGTACATTCGATAAGAAGTGGCCAGGTGGAGTCAGAGAAGCAACTGCTTTGAGAACCGAAAATTATCAAATGAACTTTTGAGTAAAGCATTGCGTATGTATGTGCGCAAATACCTACTTGTGCCAACAAAATAACAATAACAATGGCAAGTTTAATGTGCTCTCACTTGATAGCGATAGAAATGCTCAGATTGCAGCTCCTTTCCATCTAAATGTAATATTTGGATTGTTGGATTTGCGCTGCTTACAAATACACCGTTTTAGAGCTACTTTGAAGCTGGCAGACAAAGTTAATATGCGTTTTTGCTTTACAAGAAACTGGACTTCTTCATGCGGCACTATTCTCTACAACTGAAATGATCATGTTTCGATCTCTTGAAGCTGTAATAAAAATGTAACGATACACACTTCATCAATGCATTGAAATTATTAAAACTCGCTATAAAAATGGTGAAAACCAGTGCAGCAGTGACGGTGCAATACAGAAATTGGTGGAAAAATGATGCTGTTGGGATAAATTAGTGATGTGAAGAACAAAAACACATACACGTCGCTCAAGAACAGCTGAGAATATTGCTGCTGTAGCCCAAAGTGCTTAAGAAAACCCAAATTTCTATATTTTTCGTCGTTCCTTGGATCGAACATTCCAAAAAATTCATTACAACGTATTTTGTATAAAGACTTGAGTCTTATGGCAGCGTATAATGTTCAGTTTGAACAAGAACTCAAGCCAGCCGATCATCAACAACGCCTTGTCTTTACTATTTGTGTTCTTGAAATACATGAAAATTATCTGGATTTTCATCGAAGAACCATCTTCAGTGACAAGGCTCATTTCCGCTTCGATGGCATCTGGATCTTTGAAAACCCAAGATTTATTATTGAAAAACCTCAAACCAAAACCATAAAGCATCTCAACCATATCGTCTTCTTTCATTGAAAAAACACCCGATCCCCAAAATACTTTTTTCTTTGTATATCAAAGTAACACCCCATAGTTCACGATACGTGAAAGATTTCTTTTATACCTTAGAGAAGAGAGTTTCTTGTTGAATTTGTGTTTCTTGATTTAAACAAAGTTTTTTGGTTTAGTTTGTAACGCGTGTTCCCATGATGAATTCTTCCAACGTCTCAAATAATAGAATTTTTTTTCATTTAATATTTGCTAATTGCCGTGGAACCTCCGAAGAGAATGTCAATCCCTCCATCGTCTTAATATGAAATAAAAAACCGCTCATAAGAATCTCTCATCTTTTCGGAGATGGCTTAGAATACACCGTAGATCTTTACATTTGTTGGAACACGATGAAGAAGCATTACACAATGTGGAGAAGAAAATCGTTAAATAGCTATACATTTCGTAGTTTTTAAAGAACAGAGCCAGTCTTAACTGTTTTGTTAACTGTTTTGTTATAGTAAAAAACACGTATTGATGAAAAAGGATTGCTTAAGAACCACATAATGCTTTAAAATTTTTAAAACTTACTACACAACGGCGATTCAAGGCTTTAAGAGAAGATTTTGGTGCACATAAACATCCAACTACTCAAGCAATTGGTGAAATTTTAAGGAAATATGAAAAGGCTGGATCGGTTACAGATAATGTCGATTGGATGATTGAACAACAAACAAGGGACAGCGATTTTCGAACAAGGTCTTTAGCAACGAGGCACATTTCTCGCTTGGGAGATATGTAAATAAGCAAAATTGTGGTGCGTTCTTTCGTCCGCAAGTGTGATTGGCTCTTATTTCCTTGAAAACGATAACGCCAAGACTGTCAATTGGAAATATGATAACCTACTCTTATGACCTGCGCACAATTCTTTAGCTCTTGAGCACTTGAAAGCCAACAGTCCTCAAGTTATGGCTGAGATATCGCCCAATATGCGCCAAAAGGTGTTCGAAAATTCGCGAGGCGCTCATTTGAATGACGAAGGGCTTCACATATAATGCCGAAGAGGTTCAAACTATAAAATAAGAGAGGAATTACCTTAAGACTTTTTTTTCCAGAAGCGTGATAAAACCAATATATTACATATATCAATTATTTTGCACTTGGTAAACGCTGAAAAGATTTTCGGTCAAACACCTCCTCCATTTGACTTACAGTTTTTACTTAACCGCTAATCTTCGTGGTTTTTTATGAGGAGCCTTTATTTAATTGAGAAATACACTCGAAGAGCTTGACATTTTCTGGCGAGGGGGGACAGAAATTATAGCAAATTAGTTTTTGTTATTAATTTTCTATATTTCTGGATATTGCCCAGAAAACTTTTTATCCAACCCTGTTTCTCCTTAGGAGCTAACTACAAAGCAACTCATTAAACAGGAAGAACTCTGTGCTTTAAAGATTTAGTCAAATGCATACTACATTACGTTAGCGTTTTAATTTGAATGCATATAAGTAAGTATATCAGCTGAAATTCTTTAATGTGTCTGCAAGATATTTGTCTCTTCTTGTTGTTGCGGTTAACATTGCACTTTTTTTCCATTTACATTGTCCTTTGCATTATTTTACTTTATCTCACTTGTATATTCATTTTGCGTGCGATTACCGTCTCGACTTTTGAAAACATATCGACTTGGTTGTTTTTGCTTGCATTTGCAATAATAAATATGTATAAGTTAATGAGCTTTTGCATTTTCTCGAAATTACTACAGAATTGTGGAATGCGTAATACGTGATATGGAAAAGGGATTAATGGCAAAGGAAATTAAAAGGTATAAACAGCAGATAACGAAAAATGTGATTGCTCATGAATTTTTTAAATTAAAGGATACAAATTATTTATTGCCTTTATAATGTTGTCCACACTGAACAGAATTTAGCAAAGACACACACCAAAAACAATATCGACTTGTAATATTCAGTAGTCGGTGGGTTTTGTTTATTTTTTTTAAGTAATAAATTCCAGTTAACACTGTCAATTTTCAAAACTAACAACAAACGTCTGGTTCCGACATTTCAATACACAAACTGCCTTTCACACACTACAAATAAATAAGTTTTGGTAAGTGCGACAATAGATTTGTGGTAAGTGGTTATGCGGAAGCTATGTTGTCCAAGGAAATAGCCTAATATATGTAAGTGAATACAATTTTGTGAAGTAAAAGTTGGCTGGATTGGGTTTTAGGTATTTTAATTGAATTCAGTTTCTTTGCACATACCATATATTGCATTTATAAAGTTTTCCCTTCCGTACATTTCCAGCCAATTAAATTTTGTGTTTAACAATTTCATTTGTTTTATTGATTTTATTATGCATATCTACGAATATCCTTGAAATTTTCAGAAAAGTTCATAAGGAAAGCTTGTCTATCTTACTCTGCCGCATGGCTTTCTCTCCTGCCAGTATGCGAATATGTCAAAAACTTCTTGCCACAAAGCAAACGATTTACAGTTTAAGTGTGGTCATTTAAAGATTGAGAATTTATGGTAAGATTGTGGTTGCAAAGCCGAAGTCATCATTCTTACTAACGTTGTTGTTATTACTTGTGACAGTGACTAGAAATATGTGGCTTAAAGCTAATAATTTCAGAAAAATTAAATCAAACAAATTTAAAATATGTGAAATAAAATAAAATCAAATAAAATAAAATAAAATAAAATAAAATAAAATAAAATAAAATAAAATAAAATAAAATAAAATAAAATAAAATAAAATAAAATAAAATAAAATAAAATAACATAAAATAAAATTAAATAAAATAAAATAAAATAAAATAAAATAAAATAAAATAAAATAAAATAAAATAAAATAAAATAAAATAAAATAAAATAAAATAAAATAAAATAAAATAAAATAAAATAAAATAAAATAAAATAAAATAAAATAAAATAAAATAAAATAAAATAAAATAAAATAAAATAAAATAAAATAAAATAAAATAAAATAAAATAAAATAAAATAAAATAAAATAAAATAAAATAAAATAAAATAAAATAAAATAAAATAAAATAAAATAAAATAAAATAAAATAAAATAAAATAAAATAAAATAAAATAAAATAAAATAAAATAAAATAAAATAAAATAAAATAAAATAAAATAAAATAAAATAAAATAAAATAAAATAAAATAAAATAAAATAAAATAAAATAAAATGAAATAAAATAAAATAAAATAAAATAAAATAAAATGAAATAAAATAAAATAAAATAAAATAAAATAAAATAAAATAAAATAAAATAAAATAAAATAAAATAAAATAAAATAAAATAAAATAAAATAAAATAAAATAAAATAAAATAAAATAAAATAAAATAAAATAAAATAAAATAAAATAAAATAAAATAAAATAAAATAAAATAAAATAAAATAAAATAAAATAAAATAAAATAAAATAAAATAAAATAAAATAAAATAAAATAAAATAAAATAAAATAAAATAAAATAAAATAAAATAAAATAAAATAAAATAAAATAAAATAAAATAAAATAAAATAAAATAAAATAAAATAAAATAAAATAAAAAAAAATAAAATAAAATAAAATATATAAATTGCGATTTCCCTTTTACACCACGGATACCTGATTGGCAATTCACTGACTCAATAGCATTGCACTAACAAGTTTGGAAAGAAGTATTTATGATTTGCTACCTTTTCCGTTGTTGTCGTGTAAGCGTAGCAGCTTATCCATGGTTATTGGCAGGATAGTCAGCAAAGCAGTTCACTTATCTTGTGCTTTCCGTTGAGTGCATTTAATTTAACTTTGAGTGCTTTGAGTTGCAAACTCAACAGATGAATGTATATATTATATACACATAGTTCGATATATATAGATAAATATATATTTCTTTAGCGTAAGGTTTTTAAAATCGACACTGATGTCTTACTATGTAGTTACTGAGCTAGCGTACGTGTATGTAAGAGGGACACCGTGTTAAAAGGTTGATCTGTGTTTAAAAATTGTATACCAATAAATGTGAATAAAATGAGTAACGAAGGTTTGCACGTGTGAAATACAAATATTTGACAATTTTCAAACTATCAACAAACTCATGCAATTTTTAATAAGCAGCAACAACAACAAATGGTACACAGTAAATTGTACGACATTCAAAAAGGACCACCAGCGAACTCATCAACTCCAATTGGCGTCACAGCGCCTGCCTGTCCAAGTCATACAATTGCCTGTGATTCCCAT
The DNA here is from genome assembly GCA_037013455.1 of Ceratitis rosa. NCBI lineage: Eukaryota > Metazoa > Arthropoda > Insecta > Diptera > Tephritidae > Ceratitis > Ceratitis rosa. Next base: position 37,545,334 of record JAWMAG010000012.1, read on the forward strand.
AGCAGCACATATGTATATATATACACACGTAAAGGCACGCAGACGCCAGTAAAATTTGCTCATTATGATTTCAACTCAAATGAACTGCGCGCATATCAGATGTCAAATTGGGTCGTAATAACGCACAAATAGATGCACACACATAGACACACATACATCTTAACAAATATAAAATTTTTTTTACATATGTAGGTACATATATAGATAAACGTATAAATATTGAGGGTGACGACTTTATGACTTGTCTGTAGTTATTGTTGTTGTTATTGGCGCTGGCATGTTTCCCATTTGATTTGGCGCTGGTACGCTCGTGTGCACGTGAACATGTGTTTGCATAGGAGTATGTAGGTATATGTATCCTCGTGTAATTCACATCTGGAATTTAATTGCGGCTGAGAATTTATAAGTACGAGTACATACACCCTTATATTCTATTTTCTTCATTTTCATCCATGCGCACGTGTGTCTATTGACTTTAAGCGAAGCTGAGAGCTAGTGAAATATACGAACAGCGGAGTGAGGCGTGATAATTAGAAGTATGTAAATTAATTTTACTTGATTTTGACATACTGGCGGGAAAAGAAATACTGCTTCAAGGAAAAAATTGGGATAACGAAACTAATAAAAATGTACAAATATTTGTATTTATTGTTTCTTGAATTCCATTTTTTTTCTTCAACGTCAAATGGAAATTTATTTGCATATAAATTGGAAGAAACACAAAGGAAAAATAGCATAAATAAATAGAAAAAAAGTTGTCTCAATTATAACGTAGGGATTGTACCATTCACCAATGAAGGAGAAAGTAAATATCTTCTTTCTTAGAAATGACAGTTTCTGAGGAAGCAAAGTCATATTGTTGAATAAGTAGTTTATGCCCAAGTATATGGAAAAATGGTTTGATAGACATGCCAAATTAAGATCGATCGCACAATGTGTGATCACAACACATTTCGGAGGATTTAACTTTCCACCTTCAAGTACTTCCATACTTCGTCCAAAATATATAGTTTTTTTTTAGAAAAATTACGCATATCTAAGCTAATGTGAGCTATATTCAAAAGCCATACTTGCAACTCGCCGAAATGTAGGCAATAATTTAGGCATAAAAATTATATGTCTACTAAAACACTGCCTACATTTGTGCGCAATTATAGAGGACATTTTTTATAATTAATCTCCGGTTCGATCCGTTGACTGATAGCACCTCAAAAGAGTTATCTGTGCAAACTTTGGTCAGATCTACAAAAAAATAATGGCAAAATTATTTTGCTTAAATTTTTCTTTTTTTTAGCTAATCATTCGACAAGCAGCACATAAAATCGGGCTTTATACCAAGTATACACTGAGCAACAAACAAGCATCAGCTAAGAGGTGAGCTACGGTGAAAATATGCTCAAACAAAAAGACATAGTATAAAGGCCCGGATGAGAGACTGGACTTTAATGACCATCCCTCCAAACGTTTCAAGACATGCACCATACGTGTAAAAGGCCGATTCTTTATATGGTATTATGCTGCAGCCCAGCTAGTTGATGTCTTTGTTAAAATTGAAAATGACATCAGCACCGGGCAAGACGAGTGATAGCTCGTACAAGTCAGAGGAAAGTGGATCCTTGTGGAATCTACTTTAGCAGCCTTGTGAAAAAGGGCAAACTAGTTGTTGGATTTTTTGTGGATGGGATCATCCGTCGCCGACTACTGGCATTTACCCCTGTAGATGAATTTCTTGCCAAAATCTGCATTTAAGTTCTTCAACTTTTCACGGTCAATGTCGATGAAATAAGGGAAATCGTCGAGTCCAACTGTGATGAAGAAGGCTGGATACACAAAGAAGCTTGAAGTATTTTGCAACAAAATCGACCCATTTCTAAAGCGGATGCTAACTTACAACAACGGTTGTGGTAAGGCACAAACCAGAATTGGCGGCCAGAAAGGTTTGCTGTGTGGAATGGTGGTGAATCATCCACTATGAGCTGCTCGCCTCTTTATTCGAACCTACAAAGTCAGCAATTAGACCAACTGAAGGAATAAATTGCCCAGAAGCATCTAGCTTTGGCCAACAGAGGGGCGATTGTGTTTTTTCAGAAGCTCCGTAAACTTCGTTGGGTGGTTCTTATGCATCTATCTTATAGGCCGGACCTCGTGTCAGGTGATTACCATCTGCTCCTGTCAATGGCGAATTCATTTGGGGAAGAATTGGCCTCAAGAGAAGCCCGTGAAAATCGATTGTGCCAATTTTTTTGCAATATGGACAAAGGCTGCTATGAGAGAAGCAGAACCACATTACCTTCAAAATTAACGAGTTAAAACTGAGCATATCCGACGTAAATCGGTTAATTCTGACTATGACAAATAAAGACTTAAAAAAAATGGTTTACTTTTTTCTTGATCTAATATAATCGCAAATGAAGAAAAATTGAAGCAAAAGCCTTTATACCCAATTCCATTTTCTTAACTATCAATTGGTGTCAATTTATCAGCCACTAAAGTTGGCATATCTGCAATTGACCTGCAACACTGACCCGATTATGACATTTAAGTGTTCATTAAAATTAAAAGCGTTCAACAATTATTTTATTTGCCAGGCGGGCCACGGATGAAGGCAGAAGCCAACTATTAATTTAACATTTTTTTGCAACATACATACATACGAATGAGAGCAAATATGTATACTTATACTCGAGCACCGCGCTTTGCAATGGGAAAAATAAAAAAAAGGAACAAGCAATATATACATATCTACATTTGTAACAACAACGCTGATGATACTCATAAAATGTCTCGATCTGTCTCGCCACATAAGCTATTGTTCATTTAGATATTTCATTTCATAGACCAAATCGGATTGCGAGGACATTGCACTGAGCATAAAAACATATGTACATCAGTGTGTTTGTGCTCTTGTAAACTTATGAGTTTATTTTATGCAGTTGTACACAGCAGAAGCAAAAAAAAAATAAGCGTAAAACCATAAAATGTTCTGTGAACAACCAAAAACATACAGACCGACAGACAGCGAGCAGATCCGAGAAACAGACGGCGGGATAGTTAGAAAACACGCAGACAAATAAACAATTGTGCAACCGTAACCCCGAATAACCCCGGAATAATCCAAAACAGCAGCGCGTACTACTGTTTTCAGCTCCTTCGCATGTTACGAGTTCCACTCATGGAGTGGCGTATGGATGGCTGCATTGCGTGGGAGTGCAGATACTCTGTGTGGATATGTCTGTATGTGCATATGTTTTTTTTTATTTTTATTTTTTTATGGATCATTGAAGTTTTAGCGCATTGCTTGTGGCTTTTGTAAGCAAAAAATAAAAAATAAATATATTTTTTTTCGCTCGTATACACAATTATAGGTACATATGTATGTGCACTGCACTGGATGTGATCCCTACTTTTCCACAATTATGTAACTTTAAATATACACGTATATTATATGTGTAGAATAATGTGTGTAACTGTGGAAGAAATTGCAATTAAATGACAAGAGTGAATTATTGAAATGTCTCTTGCTGGTGGAATAAAGGTGGATAGTAATCTTCTCCACAAATTTCGCATTTAAAAATACACACTTTTTAACTAGAAAATAAAATTGAGTCAATGGCAGCGTGAGTTTTTAAATACATTAACAACAAAAAAATATCAAGTCAAATTTGAACAAAAATTTGAAATCTCAAAAATCGTTAGGTGCTATATGATATAGTCTTTCCTCTTCCATCCATTTTGATTCTCTAATGAACCTCATTAAATCCGTGACTTTGTCGTCAGCTATCTTCAATAGACCAACCAGCAGTAGGGTGCCAAAATTACGAAACCTCGCCCTGCTCAAAGCAGAACAGTCGCATCTTCTATAGGGAGCCCCTAGTCTTTCTCCGTGGCGTCCAATCAGACAGTGACCTTTCAGAACTTCCATAACTTTGGACATGTTACCTCTTTTTAAGGAGCACTTATTTCGTGATCTCTTCTTACCCCATTTCGGTCAGGTGGGCTTGGTTTTGCGGCAGGTTGTGATGTCATTCCACCTTGTAGCGGCTTGTTTTTCTTATATGCATTCCTTGAGAAGCAGTTTGCATGTAGCTAAATGCATACCAATGCGTTCTTTATCGAAAAGAATCTGCTTGATCGTACCTCGCCTAGCAAGTTCATCCGCCTTACAGTTTCCCTCGATGCCGCTGTGCCCAGGGACCCATGTGAGAGACAGTCCGTTCTGTTTGGTCATCTCCTGTAGAGATCGGTGACAGTTCAGCACTAATTTGGCCAGGAAAACACTACAATGGTCAGGTAGCCTGAACGAGAGTTCCACCGGCGGGTTTTCTGAGAAGATACCTCCGACAATTCTCCCCTCAAGCTTTGACCCGTCCGTGTATATTTCCAGGCTATCCCTTGGAGTATTGTAATTATCTGTCCTTTTTTCCTTGCTGGGAATTCGTATTCTAATGTGGTTATCAGTTACTACTATTAAACCACATGTATCCGTATAACTGGGTATGAAGTCATATTTGTGGAAACTTCCCTAAAATCCCTCCAGGATGATCTTTTTGCCGTCGTTATAGCCTTTTTATATAATAGATCTTTATATTCTTTCCAGTGACAGTTTTCATATAGTCTCTTAGCCTTGTTGAAGAGCTTCCTACATGACCTTTGATTTGTAATGACAAAGGTTAATATTTTAGAAAAAATTTCAAAGAAAGGTTTTACTCCATAAACTGATTGTTTCGTTGGCTTTAGGGCATGTGAGAACCAAAGGTCGTCCACATCCACATTCTCCAATTCAGCCACCAAAAAGTATCTGGCTCTAAAGCGCTCCCCATTGACAATGACATTATGACCGACTTCGTTCACCTTGCTGACCATAGAACATAAAAAACAGTGACTTTATGAGAATGCCGTGGCGTCTCAACAATATAGTGTAGATTATCATCACTCTAAATGCAACAATTTCATTTAATACCGTACCCAATCAACCAAAAGTGAGCTTCATGGCTGAAGAAAAATTTCTTGTGAAAATCGGCATCGCTGGCCATCCCGCTTTGAACCTACTCACCAAATGTGCAACGCGTTTGATGTTCGTTCGGCTTCAATTTTTTTTATTATATATTTGTATTTTTTTTTCTTTTAGTTGGAATTTGTTAGCTGCAAGCCAATTGTTGTAATAATGAATGTGCACGATTCGAAAACATCAATCCGAAACAGTTCGCTTACCTTCCTTTAGCGACACACTCTAGTATTGAGATCTGCAACCAAATATATTGGCATTTTCTAACCCCCTTCTGGTATTTCTACCATCAGGGTTCTAAAGTCTTCATGCAGTGCAATCGTATTTGTAATCTAGAGCCATCTTCTTTAAACATAATAATTAATTTTTTTTAAATAAACCAATAGATTACGGAGTTATATTCGATGTTTTTGCCAAAATTTTAGGATCAATATTTAGCACCAGAAGGTTTTGCTTCCTGTGAGTTACTTTAGCAAATGCATAGCCAACTGCAAGCTACATTCAAGAGTCAAGGCTATTAGTTCGAATGCCTTCCTACCTTCATCAGCTTTCGGAATTGAATGAAGATAAGAAATTAAACCTACTAAACTGGCCAATGGCAAACCGGGTGAGATCCACTAAGATCGCATTGCAGCCTAGAACTCTTTTTTAACCCGTAAAAATTAAGGGAACCCAACAATTTTTCAAAATGGTAAAAATCACGATTTGTGAATATTTTCCGCGGATATCTCTATATATAAAAATTATGTGTGTATGTTTATGTTGTCATTCAAGTTCATAGCTATTTTTAAAGAAATTTCCTCTGTGTATTCAAATTGTTATAATTATGATTTTTATTATTTTTTTCCTGGAAATTTGCTTTATTGGTTGAAAAAGGCAGATTGAGGGCTTGACCGCAAGCGGTTACACCTAAGCTGTTAAGCAGTTTGATCTGTCTACCTTCCATGATATCTCACAATAATATAGTGGGGAGTTCCAAGACCATAAGTGCTCTTAGTTTGCCGAACGCACCACCGCTTGTCTGCTGATGAACATATGGTTTAGCCAGGCTATTGACGAGATCAATACGAGTTCAATAAATGCCGCAAGAGTGTGAAAAGAAAAAAGACTGCCACATCTAATTCATGTAGAGCAGTTTCAATTAATTTACTTTTGACTGCTGTCGGAATGACAACCGCTTCTGGGATATTTGATGTTTGATCACATCACAGATCCTTTCCATAAAGGATGTCAAACTGATCGGTTTAAGGGCATATCGACAGCTGATTCCCTTTACATAAAATTTGCTATATATGAGTATGTGAGTAGACTAACTTGAACTCTACTTTTCATATGAAAAGTGGATTCATCTATTTAAAAGACTGTGGATCAAAAAAAAAACATGAATTTACTCATTTCACACGCCGAAATCTACTTTGATGAAATTTTTTATAGATATTCAAATGGCTTCTATAACAATTTCTGAGAAGGGTTCAGGGGTTACAGTTTCATTTATTCTTCGAGTACATAAAAAATTATCTTTCTTTTTTTTAAATTTTTTTCAAATACACCACAAGCACCAAGAACAAATCGTCAATTACATTAAATGAATGTATGAATTCTTTACTTTTATGGTTGTACATATTATATGGTATACATGGTATACGAGTATGTACGCATGCATGCTTGTATATGTATATGAATGTAGAAGCGACAATAGCAGCTGAGTGGCAACGCCAACCGCATAAGTGCGCAAACTGCAATGAAGCAGCTCAATGAGTTTTGAATTAGTACGAGTCAATTAAATTTAGTGGCAGAACCGTTAATTAAATTGTTTGAATTCAGGTGAATTGCGAATAGCATAGCACACAACTATATCTACACCTACACACTCATAAATACACGCAAGAATATTTCAAGTGACGCGCGGGTGGATTATTAAGCGCGTTGAGTGAGTGCATTGACTTCATTAAGTACCATATGAGTCAGTAAGTGAATGTGAGTGTGTGAATGCATGCATATATGTATGTCTGCTTGGGCGCCAGATCGTTCAATGTGCTTCGATTGCATACATTTGCAAAACACTGGAATGCCGCCGATGCTGCTTTACTGCGATTTGTAACTAAATTGCCACTAATTTGCTCTGAATTGTGACACTTTTGCTTAATGACAGTTGGGAGTGGGTGTGGCAGGCAGTTTATCGGCAGTTTTGTCGATGGCTGGGTAGTGTGCATCAATAATATTCATTACTTTTGCATTAAATAGTCAATTTGAATTTATTTGATTTTCCCCCACTCTCGTTTTTGCCTTGATTATTGCAATTGAGATTTAATGTGGAAATGATGACAAAAAAAAAAAAAATAATAATAATAATAATAATAATAAAAAATAAATAAATATTGTAAAAAAAACCTTAATCGGAATTTATAATAAATGCAATTTTTTTTTTTGGAAAATGTCAAAGTTGATAGCTGTTAATAACTGTTGATTTCCAGCTGTCATGGCGCATCAATGACGTAATTAATGTCAGCAGTTTAAGCAAAAAGCGGCCAACAAGTGCTGTGAATTTTTTTTAATATTTTATTATTTTTTTTTTAATAATAAAAAATAAAAAAAAAAATATATGGACGTACATAACATTGTTAAACAATGGTTAACAAAATTTGTTTTATGTGAAGTGATGCAAAAATTGGTTGGAATGAAAATTTAACCCTGGAAGGCTCCTCTTATTTTATATACACAAATGTTCTTCTTCGTCGTAACGACTGTGCTCAATTTAAAATTTTTGTCATTTATTCCCTTAGCAAAAAATTCTTTGTTTTTTTTTTCTTTTTATTATATTATTAATTATTTTAAATTTAAATCTTAACTAAAAAATTAATATATAGCAACCTAAAATTTTTTGGTAATTTTTAAGGAAGCCTTTTTTGTATTCATGAGATCTTTAAATTAAATTACTCTTTAATCCAATTTTTTTTTACATAAACATAATAACCTAAAGTAATAAAGTAACTCTGTTTCTTAAGTTTATCTTAACGGTTTGAATAAGAGGCACAAAGCTCAAGTTTGTGCTCCCCAAGGATAGAAGGAAGCGGTTTGATTACTGCTCTTTAAAGTCCTTAGAAGTATATTGGAACATATGACATCCCATAAGTACTTTTCTTTCTTCAAGTTTTCGAGAAGACCAATAAGAAAAAGATTGATCACATTCCCTTTTTGTCGACTTTAAAGCAGTCAACGATATCACTGTTGTTGTTGTTGTTGTAGCGGCTTCGCTAGCCCCGCTTAGGGCAGGCATAATCAGTCTAAGTCGCCGAGGTCATCTAACGGAAGGTCCAGGAAACGTGCTGTTTCGACAGGGTTGGACCAAAGGGAGAGGGGGGTTAGATGAGTAGGTTTAAGGGGGCATGTGAAGAGGTGGTTAGTGTCGTGCGGGGACTCTCCACATGCAGGGCATACATTGGGTATGCTGGGGTCGAGTCTGGATATGTAGGAGTTTAACCTACTACAGTATCCAGATCTTAATTGTGCCAGTGTAGCACGGGTTTCCCGAGGCAGCTCGAGCTCACTGTCTGCGATAGGTGGTGGCTTGGTTCCGAGTACGCCATTCACTGGAGGGGAGTCTAGGAAGGTGTTGACTGACTCCTGGTGAATGGCGTTCAGTGCCTGTCTGTATGCCGTCCTGTCCAGCGATTGTTGAACGTGGTGCTGTATGCTGTTATAATCGAGTACTCCCTTCCTGATGTGCCTAGGCGGAGGCTCGGCTTCTAAGGGGTGCCTGCTGGGGTGCTCCTCGCGGTGGCATCCCAACAGGAACTGCTTGCACAGCAAAGCACTATGCTCCTTAACTCGTAGCATAGATGCTTCGCTGTGCAAGTGGTGCTCCGGTGACATCAGGAGGTTTCCTGTCGCAGTCCTAAGGGCGGTGTTCTGGCAGGTCTGTAACTTTCTCCATTGCGTCTCGTTCGTCCCCGGCGCCCAAATCGGTGCAGCGTAATTTACGACCGGCCGGCCAATTGCTTTGTAGGTTGCCAGCAAGGTTTCCTTATCTTTACCCCATGTGCTGCCGGCTAGCGCTTTGAGTATTTTGTTGCGGCCCTGGAGTTTTGCGGCAATTGCGGTCGTGTGCGGAGTGAAGGAGTGCAGGCTATCGAATGTGACCCCTAAAATCTTAGGGGTGTTTACAGTCGGAATTTTTTGGGCATCAACTTTCACATCGAGTTCTAGCCGGTACTCCTTCGTCCAGCTGGTGAAGAGGGTAGCCGAGGATTTCGTCGGTAACGATATCACTAAAAGGTGCTGCTTCTTCGCCACAATGTCTGATTTTGGTAGGAAAACTAGTCATGCGATACTGAAGGAATACTGAAAAGTGGACGATGATGGAATCTGTTGAGTAGGTGTTGGGACAGGCGGCTTTGCTCTATTTTTAAAAATACCAGCTGTTGAATGGAGACCTGGTTGCTTCAATTGGGTTTCCTTTGGCGCTGAGCAGCCAAACAGCTTTAATCGGACAATCGGCGTCTATTGCCACAATTAGAAAGAGTCAGTTTTATAAAGAATATCCAAAGCTTGACTACTCAACATTCAATAAAGTACTTATGGAAAGCGGCTATGTACTGTTTGTTTTTTGAATTATGGCCTCTTTGTGCTTCGAGATTCTCAAAGTATCAAATATTCAGTACAAGGTTTGGGAGAGTTTACAAAATGGCAGTTGCAAGAAAGTTACTTACGGAATTTGGACGAAATAAAACTACTTAGAGCCAGTTTGTGATTCAAGTTGCGCGAAGAGTTCATCAAACCGGTTTGTTATTGGACAAGACAACTCGTGAATTTGCTGATACAGAGCTTTGGAAGGAAAATACTGACTCTAACAGCCATCAACATTAGCTTGCAGGGCTCAATTTTTTGCACACTACCTTGCGCAGAATCTTGCATAAAGAACTCGTCGTGAAGACCTACAAAGACCAATTGGTCCACAAACTAAAGTCTCATAGTCAGCCGATGCGACTTCACTACACACAATAGGCTGAAGATTTCAAAGCTGGAGATGAAACTTTTTACCGAAAAGCCAACATTCCTGATTAAACTGATTTTCCCCACAGCAGATTTCCCATTAGCAAGGAAAACTGCTGCATTTGGGACTCAGAAAGCCCAAAAGTAAGCACAGAAAAGTCATTGTACCCTCATTAAGTGACTTTTTAGTGCGGCATGTGGACCGACAGCATCATTGGCCCAGTTTTTCTTTCAAAATCGAGAAAGAAGCTGTCGTTACCATGCCATACTCGAATATTTTTTTGCTAAAAAGACATAGAGTTGTGTTTGGTTTTAAATTAAATTTGGAGTTTTTTTGCAGGTCCAACTCACAACCCTCAATATGATGACATAAACTGTTGTATACAATGCTTAATGTTTTCTTGGAATATTTTATTTATTTTGTTCAGAAACTATTATAGTGATGTTCTTATGCATAAAACACTCAATTTAATTAAATTTCAGTAATAAACAAGTTGACAGATATTTTAAAACCTCATGACTTCTCTACTTAAGGAGTTATTAAGTAGTATTAAATATTCTATTCAAATAGAAAAATTAATTAAATTCCTTTAAAGATAATATAATAATACATATAGGTATAATAATTCATATTCAAAATCGACTTAATTATATTAAGAATTATTTTTTGTAAGAAATGCTTTTAAAATTCTACATTTTTCCCAAATATTATATGCTCTTAATTGAATTTATACCAAAAGTAATGAACATTTTATTTTCACACGCACACATTAACTTATGCATGCTTATGCATTTGTAGTATGTGTTTATTCACAAATAAATATCCTTGAGAAATTCTCAATTTCATACTTTCGAAATAAACTTTCCAAAATTCACTTACGGCAAAATTAAATTACCTGGCAATTATTGGCAAAAAAATAAAAAATAAAACGAATAAAAACCAGTGCAGGAGCAAAGTGTTTGGTGAAATGTAATTGAAAACTGCTGGAAGTTTAGAAAAACAATTTTATACCGGAGGATATTATCGAAATGTTTGTTAGAGATAAGTGAGTGCGTACATATGTAAAAAATATTGTTTTGTGAAAGAACAACAAATAAGTAAAATATTCAAAAGTATTACTAAGTGCGTTGGAAGTTTTGTGTATTTGAGTGAAGGTTCTCTCTATGAATTTTTAAAGAGAAAGGCAATCATATTTGAGGAATGACTAAGAGGTTAAATCAGCAGAAAGAATACTGATAGGAAATAATATAACAATTTTGTTTTTTAGATAAAAATATGTTATTAAATAGTAGTAATTAACTTTTAATAATGGGTTTCTAACTAAAAAAAACTATGATTTTGTAATTTTTCTAAAAAAAAACTAGCTTCGCTGTTGCATATACTTGTTGAATGTATGAAAAAAATGAAACACTGGATATTTTTTCCTCATAATTTCATTTAATCAATATCTGTGAATTTTTTCATCGTCACGAAAATAAACAAATTATCTGGTTTGCCAACCCGAAAACATGCCTAGTAGTATTGTCCATGTACTAAGTAATCCGTATTTAAATATAGATCACATAATTCCATAGCAGGACCCTGAGCTTTGATGATAGCGATTGCAAACACCAGTCGAACAGAGAAGTGTCGTCGCTTGAATTATGAAAGTGTGTCGGATGGAATGACAGGGACTCGAGTTCGATTTCTTCACCTTCTAAAGAACCGATCGCAGTTGTTGCTTCTTTACTTTTTGACTGCAAGTTGTATGCCTTCGCAGAATTTCGGCTGCTTGATATTACGTTACCATATAATGACACCCCGAGTTTAAAATTTAATAAATGCGGTGAGAATTCCGCCAAGTCCAAAGAATTCAAAAAACTCTATTGGATAGTTGACTGTCTCATTTGCTTCAACAACGTTGCGTATTGACTTATACGGTGGACTGAATAGTGTTCTCAAGCACACTAGTCATCTCAGTCTGTTTCAGCGAAGATCGCTCGCTCACTCAGCCACCCATGATCCCTATAATTGCTTGATTTAATTTTCCTTTTGACATCAATAAATTGCAGAAGCTATCGGATTATCTAAGTCAGTAATCCAGCAACGGGCATTAAAATACACCGGCCGTTGGATAATTTTGCAGGTTGACAAACATATTAGTAAAAAGTTCGTTCGGTTTTTTATTGATTTTTCAAAATATGATAAATTTGTGTACATTTGTCCGATTTAAGTCAAATATGCGCCGTTTTGTTCGTAAACCTGTTGCCAAGGAGATACCAACTTCATTATACCCCTCTCGTAGAAGTCTGCGTCCCTATTGGCAAAAAACTCGGATTGCCAATTTTCACATGTCTCTCTTGAGGCCAACTTGAGCGTTGAGCGTTGAGCGTTTGGCCGAGATGATTCAATCCCACCAAACACAGCAAAGCCTTCCTGACCGTCAATCCTGGCTTGGCCACCGTTTTCGCCCGCTCACCGCATTTCGACCACGACCGATTTCACTTGACGTTGTCGTAAGTGATCCACTTATCCACTTTTCATCACCAGTCACCAAACGCTTCAGAAATGGGTCGATTTTGTTGCGATTCAGCAGCGACACCCAAAACATCGAGCTCCTTTTTGAATCCAAGGTTATGCAAATGGTTCCAAACGGTTTTCTGGCTTATCTTTAGTTCCTCAACAATTAAATAAGTGCTCACGTGGCGGTCTGTTTCCACTATTTTCGGGATTTTATCGCAATTTTCGACGACGGTCCTCCCGACGCGTGGTGCATCTTTGACATCGAAATTACCGGAACGGAACCTAGCAAACCACTTTTGTGCTACACGTTCGTTTACAGTATCGGACCCATAAACTAAGTCTATTTTTTCAGCCGCTTTGGCTGCTTTTTGCTCTGGATCGAACTTTTTACTTGACCTATGTTATATTAAATGTGCGAAAGGAATATGTCTACAGACGATATATGCTTTTATTCGAATCTCACTAATTTTTGCCAAGGTTTTGTACATCTAAAAAACCACAAAAAAATTTCAAGAAAATAGAACTATTAATACAATTTTTTCTTAAAAAGACCTCTGTGTACCGAATTTGAAATAAATCAAATCATAAATACAATTGTTTCGAATAGTTCGGTCCCGGGTACACTTCCTGGAGAGAAAGCTGGTTTTCCGGTTAAGCTAAGCAGAATTTCAAGCAAATCGACACATATGTAAGTATGATTTTCCCGAATGTGTTAGTCCCTGGTTCTCTTCGAGAAAAAAAGAGTAGTATTCCTGGTAACTTAACAGGACCTAACCTAACCTGTTAACATAAATTCATATAAATACCGAATTTCAAGTAAATCGAACAATAAACAAAATCTTTTCGAATATGTCGTTCCCTGGTCTACCTCCCGGAGAGAAGAGTAGTCATAACCCTGTTAACCCTACCAAATTTGATGAAAATCGAACTAGAAATGATTTTTACGAATAAGTCAGTCCCTGATTCTCTTCCTGAAAAAAATTCCTTTAAACCTTTTCGGGAACCAAAGAAACAATTTCACAAAATTTCAAGTGAATCGGTCGGTAAGTTTTGGAGATTTACAAATCCATTCGAACGAACATAAGATTTCTATTTATATGGATTCAGCTCTATACTCCTAACATTCCATGGTTCTCTTAAGAAGACTCTTTTGAAGTGATAGCTAGTTTTGCTTTACTTTACGGCAAATTTATTCAGAAAGTAATTCTCCTTTCTCCCATCACCACTTACCACCATTTTAATAATCATATTTCACCAACATCAAATGAAATACAAATATTGGAAGACAAAAAAGGTATCACAAAAAAAAATATCAAAATAACAGGTAGACATTTCCTCAACTCTAAAATAAAATTCCACAATTTTTGCATATGAAAATGTACAAAACAGCAATAATCGTGTCCTTTTGACTGCCGCCAGGCAATTGCGTGTGATTTCGAAAAACAATCTCAACTGCAATAACAAGCTACGCAGTGGCTACAGAAGAAGAAGAAGCAGATATAACGGTAGCAAAGAGCAAAGCAAAATAAGTACACTTAAGCAGTAAGAACAACAACAACTCGCACTAATAGGCAAGTTATGCAAAAAATTTGTTAAAGACCTTCAGGCACCGAAAAAAAAAAATGAAAATAAAGAAACTTCCTCAGTTCAGTTGATGGATGGACGAATAAATACTAGCTGAGCAATGCTACAGTGGAATTCAACATTTCAATGATGATGAGATGAGTGATGAGATGACAAAATTTCTTAAATACTTGAAAACGCCGAAAGTGAAATAAATGTAGACGACAACTACAACAACGTAGATATGTTTTTTTTTCTTTTATTAAGAATGAAAAATTTTATGTTTACTGCCTTCCAACAGGTGGAAGCAAGGAAAGAACACTGACTGACTGAAGAGTATTATGATGAGCGCCAAAAGATGTTGCACACTTTGGGTCTTCCTCCTTCCAATTTTGGTAACTTTTGGAAATTCAAAATTCCTAAAGGAAAGAGTAAAAGTGATATGTGTATTTCTGTGGGGCATTTTGTCAACATCTACCAATTTGAGCTTTTTTTAATATTTAAAATATATGACTAGGTTCGGATAAATAGTAGTTTAAATAAAAAATTAGTTAAAATAATGAAAAGTAAAAAATTAAAATCATTCAATCGGAAGGATTCAGAAAAAATATATGTAGGTATTTTAAAAAAATTATTTGAGATATTCTATTTGGTTTAATTGTTTTCAGATATGTCGTTTGTTATTTTCTTTACGACAGTAATCGAGTAAGCTCCTTATTTTGTTATTTCATGGATGAAATCATAAAAGGAAATAAATTTTTGTTCAAGCTTTTGAAAATTAGAGCTGCTATTTTGGCATAGAACATATCCAGAGCATGGAACGATCATTTGCAAAGGTTCTAAAGAGAAATCGTTTCTTGATAATGAAAAAATATTAATTATTTACGAAAGCAGTATCAAATAGACATCTTATACTTGTCATATCTAAGTACTTTATATTCTGAAATGATGAGCAGAATATCTTTTTGGGCCCGATTCAATATGCTTAACATCCTATGGCCTGTAGTTTTAATTTTTATTATGTTGGATTTTTATTTAGTGTTTTAAATAATTAAAATGTAAGTGCATTTTGAAAAGAAATCATTAACCAGTCTTTTTAAATTAAACTCGAAGGCTAAATAATCATGAAATTATTCACCTAGCTGCCCATATACTCGTATATGTATATACACGTATATAATTTGGTTTTTATTTTTTTATTTTATTTTTGATTTGCCTACGTATTTTCTTCTCTGGAAACTTCATCCTACTACTCCAAAGTCCTAGGAATTCACAAAGTAAGTGGTTTAAGGTTTCGGGTTATTTATACTCGGGTGCAGCTGCTTCAAAAGTCCTTTGGTGATATACCCAGCCTCTCTGTGTGCCTGGCTAATAGAAAATGTCATGTAAGAAGACGCATAATTGTAAATGTTCCAAAAATCAATTTTAAATATTTAAATTTATTTAAATTTTCTAATTGCGACCGTCCTTGGGAAAGTAAGGTCAACCAATCCGTGTGTATTTCTAACATGAAATGGAAGGCCTCTTAAAAATCCATCAACAGCTCGGAGGTCTTCCAAAGTTAGTCATCTTATAGTGTTTATACTACAATAATAAAAGCTTTTAGTTAGCTGAAAATCATATCATATCAATGCTACTTGAAAGGTACTTAAGATATCTAATACAGTAAATATTTAGTAGTATAGTTTTCTGCAGTGTTAAAGGTGTCAAAAAGTCCAGGTTGAACTGATGAGAGAAAAGTAATTTTTGTCAATGGAAGATTGCAAAAAAAAAAATAAATATCTGGAAAATTTAGAGAGCTTATTGATGCTTCTATTGATCAGCATAGAAGAGAATCAGCGCATAGAGACTCAGTAGTAAGGAGTTCAGCGTAATCAAAAAAAAAAAAAAGATTATCCCATTGATATATTGAAAATTATGAAGGGAGAGTTTCAATTTAGAAGATGAACCTTCCAGTTCCATTCAGGGAAGTGAAGCAAAAGCAAGAAGTAATACTACTTCGCTAGGCAAATAGACTCTGGGAGCGAGCTAAGGGCAGCAAAATCCCAGAAACTATGTGTCAAACGTACTAAACTCACAAAGATTTTTCTATCTGAAACGAATCCAGACTTCAGGCTGTTTATAAAAATATTATGGAGCATTGCATTTTGGCTTTTATTTTAGGGGTGACTATGGACAACAAGTTCAGGAAATGTAAATAATATGTGGAGGCCGTTGAGCAGATAATCTGTGAGTGTCCGACAATCGATGGAGAAAGGCTATGCTTAAAAAGAGGACGGAACGACTACTTCAATTCGCGAAAAGAACAACAATGTTATTCATATTAGAGACACATTAGAAGTGTAGCAGTGGAGTTTGATCGCATGTAGTGTGTCTAGCAACATTATGAATGTTTTATCGTCTATGTGAGAACCAATGGGTCAGCCATTCCAAACTAACCTAATCTAGTTGACGTGATCTAGTATAAGCAAGAATTGAATGTGGCTACAAATGCACAAGAACTACACATTTGTCCCATATAACATAATTTTTAAGTTCTACTCCCGCGTTCAGTCGAGGTCACATACGGCGTAAAGTACCTAGTATTGTAGTTTTATGTTTTTTTATTTTTCAATAACTAGTTTTCTACGGCCTCTACCTCACTGTCGCCTGAAAATCTTTGTCGCCGTTACTCTTTAGACTGGGAGCTAGGCATGCACTGTGGGGTGAATTGTCAGTTTTTGTAAATCCAGTAGCTTTAAAGGCATCCCTCGCAACCAGGGCGGTGTGAATGGGTGCGTTGCATTGAAGAAACAGCACTCCGTGGGCTAACTTGCTACGTCTCTTCTATATTCATTGTAGTTCCCTTTGGCAAGTAATCAATTAATAATATTCCATCGCTATCCCAGAATCGCTATCTCCTCGACGACGACTTTTTCCCCTTTGAATTATTTTTGGTGGCCTTTTCCCTCTTTTATCCGCTGCCCCGGCTCCTGGTTGGATTCGGAATCATACTCACGACTCCAAGTTTCCTCAATTGTTACAATGCGGTAGCTCATTTCATCCTCATTATCTTAGCGCAACTCCAAAAAATTTTTTCAACCAATCCTCCCTGTTTGTTGTGCTTCGCGAGCATTCGCGGTACCCAGCGCGTAGAAATTTTGTTTCATATTCAATTGTTCTAGCAAAATGTCTCCTTTTCGATCTTCTGCTATCGGCCACAATTTAATTTCACGATCAGCCACTGGGCCCCCAGGCGAGGGTCATCCTCACAGGTCTCTATTCCTTGTTGAAAAAGCCGAGTCCAAGTTTTCACCATTGCATATGAAGGGCCACAGTCCTGAATAACTGATAGGATCTCTTTAAGAATTCCTCTCGGCGTGCTGCTTTTTTTACAAGGAATTCAATCACAGCGCGGTGTTCTAGATTGCGAGAATTTTCAGATTACGTTGAAATCGTGTTGTTGTTGCTTGTTCCACGAACGAAATAATGTTAGAGATCCTTATAAAAACAGTTGTGTTATTTATACTAATAATGAGTCCCGCAATCCCCGATCAGTAACGAGATGATGTGTCATCTCTAACTGCCTTAGGTCGCTAGATTATTAGACGCTTCTCGTATATAGATTCGGCCTAAAACAAAATTTACATAATGTATTTTTTATTTGTTTGTGGAATTATTGTTGTTAAAATTAATGTATACAAACTTAAGCTTGCGTTTAAAAAGTTTTCTTTTCTTTTTGTAAAAAAAAGTTAAGGAAAAATGGATTAAAGTAACAAAAAATGTTTGAAAAGTAGTTGATGAAAGTTGCAAAGAAATGCAATTGACTACACTTTATTCTAACAAAGGCTAACAAAGAATGGATGCGAACAGATAACAATGAAATCATACCAAAAAAAGAAGATTAAATAAAGAAAAAAAAAATTATATTGAGAAAGTGCAGCGGATAAATTGTGATTGAACCGAAGTGTTTTATGTTTGTGGCAAAAGTGCAATTCGAAAAGGATATACATTTGTGCACTTTTACAAACACCCAAAAATTCCTATAATATACATACATACATACACGGATATGCAGCCAGCAACACATTCGCACTCATTTTACCAAAAAAAAAAAAACAAAAAAAAAAATGTGCGTAACACGAAAATTGTCACTTTCAATTTGCTTGGATAAACTAAAGTGGCGAAAGCAAGTGAATGCACGCAACCGGCTACAACAACAGCGCGCGTTTGATGGAAAGAGAAGTAGTAGAGAGTGAGAAGAAAAACGAACAAACCAAACAAGCTGAAAAACTTTTAGTCTACATAAAATGAATTGCAGCCGAAAGTTGTGCGGCATTGCTGCCATCAACAATGTTGTTGTCATTGCAAGCGATGAAGATCGACGAGTAAAAAAAAATAAAATTACGCAAACAAAAAACAAAAAAACAAAAAAAAAAATACAAAAAACTATACGAAAAAATCGAAAAAAAGTTTAACGAGAGGCGTTCAGCAGAGAAAGTGGTTTGTGAGTAAACCCAATAATAGTTGGCACAAGTGACATTTATGCGCTTGGGAGGCGTTGATGCGGCACTCGAAACTAAGCCAACTCAACTTAACTTGCAACTTCAACAGCCAAAGTTATATACCACAACCCGCTACTACTGGTGGCACTACCAAATCAACACCTCCACTCGAGCATTCGCATCACAACACACACTCTCCCCCCGTTGCCCTTCACCAAACAACAGTACACAATATTATCCGATGTGGCAACAAGTTGAGTGTGTATTACCGTACTTTGAGTCGAGTGCATGCGACGAGGGAGCGCCGAGTGAGTGAGTGAGTGGTTGAGTAGGTGTGTGAGTGATGCCGCTATTGCACTGAAGTTGAAGTAATAAGGATTTTAGTTTGCATAACTACTTCCCGACACAAAGCTTCACTTTTCCTGCGGTGTTATTGATGCGGTATCGCTTTACTTATACTTTTATTTTCCTACATATTTTTCTCAATTTATTTATTCTTTTTTCGTTTTGGGAAGTGATAAACTCTTGAGTAGTTTGCTGAGTTAAAAAAAAAGTGTTTTGCCGAGTTGTTGGTGTTGATAATAGCTGAAATGGCAAGCACTTTGAGTTCTGCTGGTAAGTTTTACAAAAGAAGCAAGCAGTTAAGTGGCGGACGGTTAATTCGTTATTGGCTCGTATTTTAGATACTTTTTATATACGTATATTATGAATGAGAAACTCTATATATAGATATTGGTACTGCAGGTCACATGATAGTCCTGCAATAGATCGAAAAGACCTTTGAGAGGAGTATGCTTCCCAAGGTGAGTAGTGTTGCCTTTATAAACACAGCATGCTCTGGCGATCGCAACAGCCGAGTGGCTAGTAGTATGTACTATCATTCGGAAGCTCAGTTTCTGGTTTTGGCACGACCAGCGTCCAAAATTATTGAAATTTGAGTCTTCCAATTGCTGTTGCCCCTCGGCAAGGCCGGTTGAACCCTCTGTGTGTATTTCCGTCCACCGTGCGGTGGATTTGAATAAATCTTGGGTGGCTTAGAACACTCTTGGACGAAAATCGCTATAATATACCTACGAATATGCTCTGAATATCTGTCACGAGATTACCGTCTTGTTTCTTATATGAGTATGAACCTATCGCCAAATCTACTGTAAACTGCCGCATCTCTTTAAATAATTTTTGAGCATTTGAGTAGTCAATTTCTAAACCTATTCGTCCCGTCACTTTTTTTCCTCCAAAAGCATCCCGCTTTCCTCGTTGTCTGACTAACTATCCCACACAGCGTCCAACACACTGAGTTAGAAAGCCATTTTAGCTCCCCTAAGGTACAGAAATCCTCATCGCACTAGTGCTTCTTCTGACATTGTCAAATACTAGTTGTTTTTCTAGCAGCAGTACGTAGGAGAGTTTAAAATTCCGTTCTACAGTTTTTTTTTGTTGACGGACGTTTTTGGCTGCACAGTTAGAGATCCCTGTCAATGTCAGGTACTCGCATATATCGAATACCATTCACCCGACTTTTGTTGATCCGTCGACATCAACGTGCTCTGCTGAATTTTCTTGTGTCGGAATCTTGACTGACAGACAACCTCATTTCGGGCCGCGGTGAACTAGATAGATCACTGCTGAATTTTCGCTGAATTTTCCAAAGCTGTGCCGAAAATATCTTTTAAATCGGTAAGCTCATTGGATATGTTGAAAAAATTCGCTTAATGAGGATTGTCAAAAGAGCTTCCTCCACCATTGTGAATGCCAGGAGGCTCGCTCTCTCTCTCTCATTAGGTTCTATTGTTGTTCTTCGCAGTTCTTAGTCAGGGGTGCTGTTAGCTTCAATTTTTGCAAGATCTTCAAGCGGTTGGCCAGCGATAGCTTCTACATTAAGGGTTCGGAGATTCGAATCGGGATCCTTTGAACGTTTGCAGGGTTCGTGGTCCCTGTTTAAATTTTAACTTTCTGCATTAAAACACAAATCCCTCGTGGAACGTCTGAAGGTTCAACTTTTCTCTTTGGCTCACCTCGGAGAGGATATTTGTTGGCTAGTCAGAGGAAACTAGGAATAAGACCGGCAGTCATGACTTCGTTTCTGCCACTGCCATTCGAATGTTGGCCAAACAAATGCACGGTTTAAAAGTGGCAATTTCGACTTAGACGACGGAGAATGACCCGGACAGCCAAAAAAAATTCAAAACGAAGAATTGGAGACATTGCTCGACGCAGATGCATGCCAGACGCAAGAAGAGCTTGCAAAAGTATTAGGAGTTGATCAAGCAACCGTTTTCTGACGATCGAAAATCATAAGGATTCTTCCAGAAGCTTGGAAATTGGGTGCCTTATGAATTAAAGTCAAGAGACGTCGAACGTCGTTTCTGCATGTCGGAAATATTGCTTCAACGCCACCAAAAGTAATTTTTGCATCGGATTGTTACTGGCGATGAAAAATGGATTCATTATGGTAACCCAAAGCGCAAGAGATCGTATGTGAAGCCCGGCCAACCATCGACATCCACGGCAAAGTCGAATATACATGGTGCCAAGGTTATGCTATATATTTGGTGAGACCACAAGGGTGCTCTCTATTATGAGCTATTGAAATCGGGTCAGACGATCAATGGGAACCTCTACCAAAAACAATTGATTCGTTTGAAAAAGACCATTGCGGAAAAACGACCAGAATATGCGACCAGACACGAATCAATAATTTTTCATCATGACAACGGTCGGCCACATGTTGCAAGGACGGTTAAAAACTATTTGGAAAACTGTGGGGGGGAAGTTCTACCTCACCCGCCTTATAGCCCAGACATAGCACTTTTCGATTACCACTTGTTCAGATCAATGCAGAATGCCCTCACCGGAATACGCTTCACTTCAGAACAGGGTATCACAAATTGGCTCAATTCTTTCTTGACCTCCAAGCCGGAGAAGTTTTTTTGGGATGGGATCCGCAAACAGCCAGAAAAATGGGCAAACATCGTAGCTTCCGATGGGCAATACTTTGAACATTAAATGTATAACAATTTTTTCACAATAAAGTCTTAACTTTCGAAGAAAAAACCGCACGAATTTACAAGTAATACAAATGAATAGTAAAGCTTTTATAAGAAAATAAAGAGCCAAAAGACTCTAAGTTAAATTTCTTTGTGCTCGCTGTTAGGCAAGCTGTTGACCAGATGCTGCACACCTTTGTAGGACTTGAACACGTGTAGCTCGTGTGTGTCTGTACATTTTCTTCAAATGCCCTTGAACTTAAGATGTTCAGGAGTTAAGAAAAATTATATGTATATATGTATATACCTATGTAAGTTAATATATGTGTGTGTATATTTTGTGCTTTTTAAAGGCTCACTTATAAACAATAACAAAAATATTTTAAAAAATACCAGACGCCCAGATCAAAAAAAAAAAAAAACTCTTTGCATCAAATATTTTGTACACTGGAAATGTTAATGTGCAACAAAGCTGAACATAAGCAGCAATAACAACAACAAAAGGTAATAATAAGTAAACACAAAACAGTAATCGACAGCAGAGTAATTAAGAATACATCAGAAGCAGTGAATAACGAGTACGAAATGAACAACATAAGCACACGCAAAACAACAAGAACAAGAACAAAATTTATGGTTTTTTATAGGCAGTGACTGAAGCCTCAAGCCACATGTCAGACACAAAAACAGACGGAACACCACACTCCCTACAGCTAAAATGCAGTTCGTAAGCGAAGAGTGCAGCGCTGAGGGTACACAAACACACAAACACACACGCACCACACACAAACGTCCTCAAATGTGATTTTGTTCAGGGAGTTTTTTTTTTTTGTTTTTGGTTGTGGAGGAAGTGGATATTGAAATTTGCGGAGAAGAGGGATTTGTGGTATGCCAACGATTGAATTGCCGTTTGAGGCAGCAACAACATCAAACAAATCAGAAACGGTAAAAATTCATTACTGTATGTTTGGGGAGAATTGGTTGGGGGAGCGAGGGGTGAGTTGTTTAAATAAATGAACATTTTCATGTGCGTCGCTTCTACCCCACAAAGGTTTATTTTAAAATAACAACAACAATTATGAAACAAAAATATATAAAGAAAGTTAATTAATTGTGTAGGTGTGTATGCGCGTGTGTGTGCGTACCTCTATTTGTGGCAAGTCAACGCCAGAGGCGCAACAACAACACAAATCGAGAACAATATGAAAATCGACGCAGCGTTGATGGATGATTTGTTTATAAGCAACACATACACACACACACACACATATGTGTTTCTTTATAGTTGTAAATGAAATCAACGTGCAACATGTTGCACATGTGGCATTGCTTGTAAACATTTTCTAGTCGCACTCACACACACACATACACATATACACACACGCGCGTGCATATTACATTATTTATGAGTTCGTGCGCGCAGGTTAAGGTTGAATGCGGTGAACGTCAATAATCAGCACAAAAATAGAATTAATTATAGACAAACAAAGTATAGAAAACAACAACAACAATAGTGTTCTGCGGACCGTTGCTAATAGGTATAAATGAAAGAGAGAATCAAATGATGCATCAGAATATAAGCAGAGAATGCGGATGTTGTTTGTTTGGCGGAAGAAGTTGATGATGAATGATGAGGCGACTTATAAGCAGTTGTAAACAAACACACACACATACATACACACACTCACACACGCACAAAACAGGTTCTATATATACACACATAAATATGTATATTAGAGGCGCTGTGGCAATTCCAATGGGTAAGAAGTGCAGGTACAAAGTTCAAGGCAATGCCACGCATGTTGATATAATGCAACAAGAGTCAGAAGAAACTATTAAAATTTAGTAAAAAAAAAATGGAAAAGAACTAAGCTCGGTAGGAGCAGTACACTTTTATAAACAAAACTTAGGAACCAAGTAGTTTCAACTTCAGACTGCCAAAACCATTTTTGCATTCTTCCTTTCCTCTCTACCATGCTCAGATATAAGGTGTCGAATAGAATTTTCAGAACAATCAGCCTCTGAGATTCCAAAAAAAGTAGATCTGGGATTTCATTAGTTTGCTACAATTGTATAATTCACAGAGAGCAAAATGGCTCAGCGAAAATGTACCAGGCGATTAACTAAAGTTCGGTAAGTTGACCAGAAAAACATTTTTTTTTGTATTTATTCATAATATTTGTCCTTTTTTATCTTCTCTTCATAATCGCCATTGATTTCAATGCATATAGATCCACTTCTGAAAACAGTCTTCAAAATCTTGCTCCTTAAGATTATCAAGTTCAGCATTAACTGCATTAATTATCTCTTCGTTGCTATTAAAGACATTTCCTTTTATTTTTTTTTTAATTTTTGGAAATATCAAGAAATCACAAGGTGTCAAATCCTGGGAATATGGTGATGGACGTGCTTCTTCGTTCCCAGAGTTCGCAATAAAATTACTCGTTATTTCAGCAGTGTGCGACGGCGCGTTCTCATGATGTAAAAAGTAGCGTCGCAAATCCGCTTTCTACCTGTGTTCCAACAAATTTTTGAATACTTTTGGTAAGCACTCTTCGGTGTATCATTTTGCAGTCACCGTCTGATCCGGTTGAAGTAAACTGCCATCATTACTTTTGCTGCTGATTTTTGTTGCTTAGATTGTACGGCTGGTTCTGCTCCTGTTGGGCTCCATACCATGGACTGCTGTTTGGTTTCTGGATCGTACTTATAGCACCTAGATTCGTCATCAGTAACGACCTTACTAAAATTGCTCCAAAGACCATTTTCGAATTTGTTCAGGAAAAATTGAGCAAAATGCACTCGAACCTCTTTTTGGGCCTCACTTAAAATTCGTGGTACACATCGAGCAGATTTCTTTGTGTATTCCAGATGATTACTTATCTTATATTCGCGATACAGCAAATAACATTCAAGCCCAATTCATTAGCAATCATTTCAGTATCAATCGCGGGTCTTCCGCAATTTTGGACTTCACCAGAGCTACAGTGACGTCATCAGTGAAAGATTTTGGTCTACCTTGTCCGAGCTTGTTCTTTACGGAAGAATGTCCGGTCTGGAATCTTCAGAACCACTAAGAAATAGTATTTAAAGACGATGCAATCGTTCCATATGCAATTTGGCATTCACTGAATATTTGTATTGGCTGTAAAATACGCTGAAAATCGAAGAGAATCACATGGCGATTTTCTGTTTGCGTGGAATTTCGTGTGACCTATCCTCAACTAACTTGCATTTTCTCATCTTCTTATTAGCCGATCATTGTAAACTTCGAAAGGAAGACGAATAAAGTAGTTGAAAGGGATTTGGTATTTTTAGATTTAACAAGAAACAAATTGAAAGTAACCAACTGACCGAACTTTTGTCAATCCCCTCGTACAAGTGTTAAAATTATCACACGTTGAACGTCTGAGACTTGAAATACATTTGCTCAGCAGCAAGTCGGTGGTAACTGGGGAGTATTCATTTTTATGAGTTGATTAATAAAGCTATAATCAAGGGTAACTCTGAGAATCGGCACCAAAATGTGACTAATCGAGCATAAATTTGGCCAACCACAACAGGCGCCTGTAAGTTATAGGAAATCTTAGCCGTAGAAACGAAATGAGGCACGCAGAGAGTTGATATGCCAATTTTGAACACTATAATAAGTGTTTTTGAACCCAGACAGGCCATAGAGCACCTAGATTAAATAACTAATACTGGAAAATTCTATCAAACTCAGTCTACAGCATGCAGGGCAATAATAGATGCCACGAAAAAATTTCATGCAGCGCGCTCTTTGACAGACGATACAATTTTTTTTTACTTTTTGATTGGCATAGGCATCCGAGATATTGCCTTCTCTTTTAATTGGATTCGCTTCTTTGAGGAGTGTACCAATGCGATGTAAGCTACATTTGGTCGTGGGCTCGTCGATCTACGGTGCTCGTACAACAACTTATCGTATCGCATCAACATATATATATGTAACATATGAAGTACAAATAAAGTAAATCGCATGGGACAATGTAGAAAACAGACAATATTAAAGGCCAGCCGCAGACTAAGGGAATAGGAGTTGTGAATCGGTTGCGGTAGAGACAGGTAACTTCTACGCAAAAACTTGAGGTTCTACCCACTCTCCAGTTTTACATCAGATCTGGTATTCGAAGGCGATCGCTAAATCAGTCTGCGTTTTGAACCAGCTAAGAGCTGTCACTTTTTCGACGATCTAAACTCGTTTAGGTCAGCAGATAACATTAGGTTAAGTACTACTCCCTCTCTCTCTCTGAGAGGGTCGTAGAGAGGTATTACTGCCCGCTTTTACGAATACGTCTTTACCATATTTAGACACGTCGGGGATCTGCAAAGCACAGGGAAGACAATTGCTGGGAACCATTCATTTACATTTATGACTTTTATATAGACGGACATGTGCAACAATACAAAGTTCAAATTTTATTCATTTCCTTTTGAAATATACTGCAATCCGGCTAGCGAATCGCAGCTACGGCCGGAGCTCGTAAAAATTTATAGAGCAAACCGTTTGCCTCAAAGAAGAAACCTTAAACGGAATACTATATATCTGAGTAGTTTTACTAAAGATCTCTCTCTCTCTCCCTCTCTCTCTCTCTCTCTCTCTCTATCTATTTCTCCCACTCTCCCTCTCTCTATCTCTTTCTCTATATCTCTCTCTATCTCTCTCTCTTTCTCTCTCTCTCTCTCTCTCTATTTCTTTCTCTCTCTCTATCTATAACATATCTCCCAGATGTGTGAGGAGGACACCCCAGTATACTTGCAAACTGTAACTGCATACCCAGAAGCAGTTCCGCAGCCCATCACTTGCTCTCCTATTTAAAACTGCTCTCAGTAGAATAGAATTTTTTGTACTTATTCAAATTTAACATTAGATGAGTTCCAGATCTTTCTTTCCAACGATTTCGATTATTTTTTAATAATCTAATTAAAAACAAACTAAAAAAGGCGTTAAGACACGAAAAAGAAGAAAGTATTAAAAATACGTCTTTGTCTTCCAGCACTTTTACTACAAAATCTCTATGGAAAGTCAGCAAAAAACTCCTTAATGGTTCATAAGTCAGAAGGGATGAAGAAAAGGCATTTTGTTTTGCAGAGCACCTCAGTACAGCATCTGTGTCGGCATTAAAAAAAATAATTACCGGCTTAAATCCAAAAAAATCTTTAGGAGACGATCATATCTCACCAAAAATGCTAAAAGAAATGTCAAGCATGGCTCTCGTTTTCATTGCCAAGCTTTTCAGTGCCATTTTAATGCTAAGATATTATCCGAAAATTTGGAAAAAATCACAGATGATTATGATAGCTAACCTTGCCGCCATCATATAGACCAATCAGCCTAACCAAACTTATGCTTAACCTGAAGACGACACATTGCTGCTAACAAGCTGCAGCTTAAACTCAAATCTGCCAGTTTACATTGGATACAATAAGTCTGGATTTAGCCTTAGCAACAATGCCCTCTTATATATTACAACAATAAAACCGATATGGATGTATGGGGCATAACATGCACGACGATTTTAGACATTATTCAAAGGTTCCAATCGAAAACTTTAAAAGTAATAACGAACGCACCATTGTACATGCGTAATGAAAATATCCACCGAGATCTAAATATACCTACCATCAAGGAAGAGATTGACATCGCTGCAAAAAAATACTTAACAAAACAGCATAATCATCCCTTTGGCTAACACCTTGGCCCACTCAACAAGTCGAACCCGTCTGTGGGGAAGAGACAAAGCAACCTTCTAACGTCAATCCAGCAGACCATTCCTACTAATGGGCTTTATGTTTTAATTTAGTTTAAAACTTTATTACTTATTGTTAAGCTTCTGATGTCGAAGCAGATTCAATAAATAAATATTAATGTTAAAAAAAAAAGAAAAATATTTGTTTATAATATAAGTAACCAAATGTTCATAAAAGGTGTTAAAAAATTATAGTCAGGTAAAAAAATAAAAATAAAAACAAAAAAATTGTGAAATTTTGTTTCTTTAATTTCGTTATGTTCCTACTCACTATAGCACGAAAGAAAATATTGCACGACGCCAGAGCCGGAAAACTAATTTTTGTATATAATAGAGAGGAAAATATATTATTAAAAAACGAAACTCAATGCATCTCATAAATACTACAGTGACACTAGGACATATAGGAATAATACACTGAAGGCGAAAAGGCATTTACTTTCCCTATTGTTGTTCGTTCCTTTATTGTTGTGACTATTTTTTTCACGCTACTCCTTCCTCCCAATTTTCGCATGTTACTGCTATGTTTTCCTTTTTGATTTTGCCAAAAAATGTTACTTTGGCAAAACATGCGAATAATTTGAAAAATTTGCCAGCGGCAAAGTGTGCTAAAGAAAATAAAATGCTAATAGGTGCGCTTGTATACATATACATATATACATATGTAATGCAAAAATATAGAAAAGAGTACCAAGAAAATGCTGACAAAAACAGAAAGTAAAAAATATAAAAAATAAAATACAAGAAATCAAAAATGTCAAAAGAAAGGAACATTTCACAGAAAAAAAAGCGGCGAGCTGCAGCTGAGCGGATAGGTGATACGCATTCAACGCTGCAGAAAATGGCTTAACTACCTACCAAAACAACACAAAAGCATGGCGAAAAATCAAAGAAAAAGGCGAAGGGAAAAAACGGAAACTAAATAGCGAAATTTTTTTATATAGAATTCTATACAGCAAAGCTTGTTAAAGCTTAACAAGCCTCAAGTAGCAACAAAAAATAAACAATAACAAGCTGCTGCTGCGGCGGCTCTACGCTACCCATGACAACAATAAACAACCAGACCAACGAAAAGTTCAGAAAAAATATGCACACAAATACAAGCACAGCACACACACACACATAGCGTTAGAGAGTGAGATTGGGCCAAAAAAGCAGAGCAAACAATGTTAAAGAAAACAAGCTTTGCCTCCTGAAGGACAGTACGAAAAATTCATACTCTCCCATTGTAAACATGCACCAGCCTGTGTTTGTGTGAGTGTGTGCTTTGGGTTGCCGGTGGCAAAGAATGTTGTTGCTGCTGCTGCAGCAAACGGCCGCATAACTGGGCTCAGCGGGACAAACCTTAAATTCCAGTCTGCTTTGCTAAAGATAACAATCTTTGAGCTGTTGCTGTAGCGACGTGGGTGACAGCGCAGCGCAGCACAGTAGTTGTAATAGTAGTAGTACGACAAGCGTAACGGTAACAGTGACAGTAACAGGGTCGAAAATTTGTCCAAACGGTAGACCATGAAAAAGGAAACCTTGTAAATTTGACAAGCTTTTTCGGCTGAAGTTTAATCCTTGACAGGCCTTTAAAGAAACTGAAATGAAGGAAGTCAGAAAAAAATATTTTTTGTTTTCACATTATCCGGTGGTATTGTTGAAAAATTAATTTAAAATTAAAAATAATTTGGAATTTTTTATTAAGTTTTTTTTTTGCAGCATAAAGTGACTCTCCACCTGATCCTTCCAATGGAGTGGAGGTCTTCCTTTTCCGCTTTCAAGGCTGGATTGCTTTCATACATTTCGACGACATGATCTAGCCAGCGTAGCCGCTGCTTCTTGATTCGCTGAAATATGTCAATATCATCAAATAGCTCGTACAGCTTGTCGGTCTATAGTCTGCGGTATTCGCCGTTGCCAATGCGCAAAGGACCATAAATAGTTCGCAAAACTTTTCTCTCAAAAACCTCTAAAGCCGACTCATCAGATATTGATATCGTCCATGTTTCTGTGTCATATAATAGGACGGGTATACTGAACGACTTGTAGAGTTTGGTTTTCGTTCGCCGAGAGAGCACTTTACATTTCAATTACCTCCCCAGTCCAAAGCAGTACCTGTTGGCAAGCGTGATTCAGTCAGTTTATACAGCCGTGTAAGTTTTGCGGGGATACCAAATTCAGTCTGCATCTGAACAGTTCTTTACCGCCGTATTTGAATAGCTCGGCCGGTAATCCATCGGTTCCCGCCGCTTTATTGTTTCTTAAGCGGGCGATTGCTATTCGAAACTCGTCATAGTCGGGTAAGGGAACAACTTTTCCATCGTCATCAATTTGATTTTCAGGTTCACCATCTCCGCGTGTTTCCTCTTCACTGCCATTCAGCAGGCTGGGGAAATGTTCCTTCCAAAAATACTCTGGGCATCTATCACTAGATCACCCCTCTGGCTCCTACAAGAGTTCGCTCCGGTCTTGACACCTTCTATAAGTCACCGTATCTTTTTTGTAGGATTTTCGAGTATTACTTCTTAATTTAATTAATTTAATTTGGTAACCAAACCTCTTCAGGCTTTATGTCACAACCAAAAGAGATTGAGCTTTGGTAGAGCCACTCTTAGTTGAGCCAATCTTAGTTGAAAATATCACTATAATCTTTCGTGTGTTCACCTGAAGCGCGACTCCGCACATAACATTTTTTTGCACAGGGTTTGAGACTCTGTAAAATAGCAGCTCCAAGGAAAGTATATACAAGCCTTGAATGAAAATTTCGACCTTCATTGGCGACCACAGTAAATATATAAATGAGTACAATTTGCAGGTGCTTGCCTCGAATAGCTTAACAGAAAAAATTTATCGCAGAAAAAAAACTCCACCGAGGAGTATTATCGTTAGCTCGAGTTGACTTGCCATGCCCCGCCTATAGATGAGAAGGGTCAAAATGAGTGCAGATGCTTTTTGTGAGCGCCTTGAGCTCACGATATCAAATCAAGCTTGGCCAATTTACCGTAAAGGTTGGTGAACCAAAAATATTTGGTTATTATACCAGTTACCTGAAGAGTTCAGGTAACTAATGCAAACATATTGTGAAAGAGAAAAAGAATGTATCCAGTTTTTTGATTGTGTCGAGGGTCTACTGATTGTTTTGCTGTTCTGCTCCATCAGAGTATTCTTTAACAATTCAATATAAAGTACTGTAGATGGACTTGAACTTCTCTCCCGCAAGCCGAACGGATCTTGTTTTACAATTTCGGCTTTTGGTTTGACCGACGCTCCAACTGATACCCTTTCGCTTAATACCAAGCACTGCTACATGGACATTTTAGGCATTCACGAATGCATCGCTAGTTCTATTTTCGCTAGATTGGGCAAGGAGGCGGATTAAATTTTTTATCTAAAAAACAGCTTCAACATAATCAACAAAGTGAGCCTTAAAATCTAATACGCTTTTCACTCAGAGTTACTTTTGTCTAAATGAGCTATTGAAAAGTTGAAATATCTTTCAGCGAACAGAAGCGAGATTAAAGGACTCGTGCCGAGGTGTGGAAGATGACGATGTCCGATGAGTCGAGAGAGATTTTCCAAACGATCATATGCGTATTGGCAACAACGCATACCGAAAACGATGGAACGAGTAGCTCAATATAGATATACGATGAAATGGACATTTAGTTCCTATGATGTCTAGGTCAGGTTTTGTGATTAGGTGAGAATATTTTAGTTACAGAAATGCCTCAGTTCCATTGAAAAATTAAGTTGGGAAGGACATGGCTGCATACGACGCCTGCAGTTGGTCCCTACCGAGAACCAGCTATGATGAAGGCATATGTAAATGCCTCTATTGGTGAGAATGTAGTCGTAATTCCCTTTTGAAGTCTAAGAATAAAATATTATACAAAGGATGCAACGGAAAAGGGATTAAAGAGTTATCTTAATAACAGTATGTTCACAAATAACGAAAGAAAGGATCTTCATTTATGATAATTTGCAGTGAGTTTGTGGGATAAAATGAAGAAATGATAAATAAAAATATCGGTTTTCTAGCCTCATCATATTTCTCCTTCACTCTACTTCAAAAAATATTAACGAAATATCATGAATTTTCCATACATTTATTTCCCTTCTGAATGATCTTGCCTTAACGGTTACTCCAATGGTATTTCTAACAAAACACAAACATTTGTTCACATATTTTTACTTCTTTTTTACTTATTTGTTTATTTATTTTAAATTTTTTCGCTGCTCATTTTTCTTAAGAACAAGTTTTTCATAGTAATTGCCAGTCGAGACGCATGGGAGTTTCATTGATTGCTGCCGCTGCTGCTGCTATTGAGCGCAATTATGAAACCATAACTGGACAATATTTTCATGCTTCTTCTTCTTATTCTACTCCTACTTTTGCTTTTTGTTTCTTTGCATTTTTCGGAACTTTTTTGTCTCTCTTTCTCTCTCTCTCGCATGCCTACAACGCTTTTCCTATGCGGAAATTGGACATTTTGTCACAGGGGAACACTTTGTCGCTTTAGCTTGATGGCCTCGAGGGCAAAATATTATTTTACTTAGTGCCCGTGGAAGGTCTATTAGAACAAACTTCATTCTAAGGAATTTGTTGCACAGGTATATACAAATATATACTGTGTTTATACATATATAAATACGAAAAAGATGTTGGAAAGTTGCAAATGTTTGGCAAAAAGGAAGTAAGAGGAGGTAAAACGCAGTATACTACACAGCAACGGTAAAATTAAAAATTCAGTTTTTCTTTCCTTTATTTTGTTAAAAACAAAAAAATTATTATACATATATTTTTTTTTTGTAAACTGTACCAAAAAATTACTAAATAGCAACAAACTTGGCGTAAACAGTCAAAAAAAAAAGTTTCCCTTTGGAACAAAATCAACAAAGGAAAACCAAACCAACAACAAAACCTGCAAGCTGTAGTAAGAGCATGTGGTTAGAAATTGTTTGTTGTAATTGTTGTTGCATAGCGAAAATGAGCAGCAGCGCGTACACTTTCACTTTGTTTACCCCGAAAAAAGCAAATGGAAAACAAAAAACTTTGACTCACTTTCACTTTCGTTATTTTTTCAGCACGCTTCGAGAAATTAATAAACTCAAAAGTATTTCTTAATTACTTTTTAAGCTCACAGCATAAACCTAAACCAACAACAACAGCGAAAAAAAACAGTTACAAGTTAAAGGCTATAACAAGCATGTAGGGTAGAGTGAAGGTAGAGAAAAAAAAAAATAATAAAAAGTAGCATCTAAAAAAAAGTATTGCGCCAACGAGTGAGGAATTGCCAAAAGCCACACGTGCTAAAAGGCTCCAATGAGGCTTATTGGCAACAAGTTACATCACTTTTTGGTTTCAACTGCAGCGAGTGGTCTTTGCCTCGTCTTCCTTTGTACTCTTTCCGAGCTTTTTTTTTACACATTTGCGCTTTTATTTAATTTGTTTCCATTTGTTCTGTTTTTTTGTTTCTTGAGAAGTTCGAAACAATCCTTTGTAGGAAGCGGAAAGAATTTTTTCGGCTCATACTTTTCTTTCCTGCTTTGATACTCATACATTAAAGCACATTTATTTGAAGAAAATGTGTGTGTTTGTGAAAACATATTAATTGTTAAGTATTCTTTTAATGGTTTGTAAAAAGTTCCCAATTCAAATATTATATTTTTTAAATTACTTTTTCGAACAAGCAATTGTGGGAGCTCTCATAGCTAAACTCACTGATGCTTTATAATTCTATGTCATGTTTTATAGAGGTATATGCATTTATATAACCTTAGGCTCAGTTTGGTTTGCAAACCTATCGAAAAATACAATTTTTTTTAAATGGAAACGACAATTTTAAGAAGCATTTTTCTTCATACGGAAACTCAAAAACTAGATATTGAATTTCAATATTTAATAGAATCGGAATTCCTTTCAGTGAGAAACACTAATCTAAATCCAAAGTCCACATATCCTTAAGTGGTTTTCATGCTAAAAAAATGCGACTTTTCCTAACCTAAGACTTTATGCTGACCTGAACCCGCTTTCCTTTGAATATTGCTTGCAGCTTCATCTGCTTTCTCTTCTACCCAATTTGGCACAGGCACTGCTTAGACGATCAAAGCCGAACTAGGAATAACGCTGCATGCATCTTTCCCTCCCGTAGGTTGACTACAATTTAACCAAGTGGAATAATGTCGAAACTAGAATGTTTTCATATAGAGTACTAAGTGATCTAGCCAGCGTATCTATTTTTTGATAATTTACTGAACTATTTTAATTACACGTATGTGAGCAATGTCAACCCCTTCGAGTGTATTTCCTTCCATTTGTTGGAAATATATCAACACGCAAAACCACAAATTGGAGGAGGAGCTCGGCCGAAAATCGCTTCATCGGTTACAATGAATATTAAATATTATATATAATAATGCCTTAAGTCTTCCAAGTTCCATTGTCTTTGGGGAAATCACGTCACTTACATGCAAGGGATATATTTCGCGAAACTGCTCTCTCGAAGACCCTTAAAGTTAATACATCGGTAGTTTCCATTGTCTACTCTCCTACGCTTTCTCGAATTTCGTCTTTCTTTATCTTAAAAGATTTTTACTTTTCATTTGCCTACCGAAAAGTTGACATTAACCACTTTACTGAGTTTTTTCCGCACACCTCACAGACCCAATTTCTTCTCTATGTTGTACACCTTACATAACGATATTTGGTTATTTACCAATGGCTAGATTTTTTTATGAGAGCGATACTGTTCTTTCGAAAATACCTTATTTGTTAAAGGGTGATATTTTCTAATATGTTGTTATACCCAACTAAGACTTTTTCATTTTCGACGCTTAACCTGGACCCTTGAGCTAGATCCGGTGAACAACATTGGATGACAGCTTAAAGAGAGGTAGCTTTAGTATAGGCTTTCCGATATGTTTGGCAAACTGGCTCGTTAAAATACTCAAAATCTAAAACTACTTTAGCAGGGAGGTAATGAGCTGGGATCCTCGAAGTAAAAAGCTCGTTGAGATGCCAACTAAAGAAAATGATGACAGCTTCGCCATTACAAAAATAGAACAGAGTGATATCTTGTGCCAATGCAGTAGCAGTCATATAAATAACGCAATTTTCTCGGTTTTATGATGGAAGAGTAGACTCGGTTGTTAAGTTTTGCCAAACACTCTCTGTGAGTCACAATTCTCATCAAAGCAAAACTCTTCAACTTTTTGCTGATTAGCGCCTACACATGAAGTAGAAGAAGGACAAAGTGTCTACTCTTGTCTTCTATTAGCTCTTTGAGGGCACTTACGATGAGGGTTGTGTCTATCGTTCTTTTAACATCAGGGTGAGCAAAGAAGTAATTTTCGAGCCAATATTATGAAAATTCAGCTTTCATTTCGAATTATCCAAAAATAGTCTAAGGTTGAACAAATTGTGATACGAAAAATGATTGTTAGCGGTACCAAATTCTGGAATTGGAAAATTTCCACACAAATTCTTCGATTGAGTGACTATTGTAAATGTTCAAAATTGCAACTTACTGTTCGGTCTATTAAAGGACAGGTGTTTGGACAATAAAGCAGATCAAACTTACATAAAAGTTAGAGTTTTGACAAAATCCCAACGAACCATGCTCCACTATTGAGTAAAAATTAAAAAAAAAAATAAAAATAAAAGTAGATTTCTGAAATTTAAAACATGAGCTGTCAGACGAAACAAACGAGGCAATGAACAGTATGCAACAACATGGCTGCCAGCAGCAAGAATTTCTATCACTGCCTGGATGACCCAACAAGATGCACTCACCTTGCCGATAAGGAGGCACAGTGAATAATGCGAGAGAGTATGAGGTTTGGTATTTGCATGTAACATTCCGTTTTTTTTTTTTTTTGGTACTGAAGCAGCCTTGAACATAGTTACTACTGCAACTGCCACTTGCTACTTTGCAAATGTTGCCAACATTGAATGACGACTGCTGTTGCAAGCTGGTTGTGTGTTCGTATGTCTATGACAAGTTTAACTTTGAAAACGTTTTGTCGCATTTCAGTGAGCAGCAATTTTTCGGAATTTAACTAAAAGTAGGAATTGAGCATGTACTCTGCATAAATGCATACCTACTTATACAGTAAAACTTACAAGGAAAGCCCCCACTGGACGCACACTTTATTTCAATTTCAAACACTCATTCCATTCTGTGTACTGCCTGCCGTGTTTGTGTCATTTTAAAACAGAAACTTTTGTCGGTATGCCGAGTTGGTCAAGCAATTCTCGAACAACAACACTCACTGTTCATACCAAAAAAAAGGAATTGCGGCAACTACAATCACTGCTAGTGACTGGCGATTGCACTTAACTTGTCCAGCTTGACTTATTTGAAGTGCTATTTTTGAGGTAAATAACAATCAATGAGATGAGCAGGGCTTAATGTAGTCCAAGAAAAAGAAGTGTATAAGTTTGCGTGTTTGTGCAGTGCTCATTGAAATGTACCCTTTCGTATTCGACATTCGTTCATTCTTTGCAGAAATAAATTCTATTTTTTTTTTGTTTTGGAAAATAAGATAATAAAGCTTGCATTATTTCGAGCTCTGCTTTATTGCCAAAGGCATTTATTTCATTGAACATTTTTCTTTTTCTATTGTCGATTTGATATGAAGGAATATGACAGCTGACAAGCAAAAGCAGTAGTGGCAACAATTTCTAAGCATAATTCCATTCCAAGAAGGAAATTTATTAATCTTTGAGATATTCTTTTGTTCTTTTATATGCTACTGTTACTTGTCAAATATCGTATATTAGGTCCTATTGTATGAAAGACTTAAGCATAACGTCAACAAACTGATTGAACCTTATCAGTGTTCATCATTAGTCAGATATTCACCATGCGTAATTTCTTGGAAAAGACCCATGAGAAGGCAATGAATACACATCAACCCTTCGTCGATTTAAAAGCTGGATTTGATAGCACAGCAAAGCCACAATGTTTGAATTTGGTCCCTCGGCAAAACTTATGTGGCTGTGAAAACTGACGTTAAACAGCACTTTAAGCTTCGTCATGATCACGAAGGACCTCTCCGAACCCTTGGATACCAAACGAGGTTTCAGATATAGTGATTCCTTATCGTGTGTCTTCTTTAATTTGTTGCTAAAGCGAATAAAATGAGCTGTAGAGCTGAATAGAGAAGGTAAAATCTTCTATAAGAGTGTACAGCTGCTAATGGTATTGACATTATTGACCTCGACAATCGCCCCGTGAGTTCTACTCTCTCCAGACTGGATAAGGAAGCGAAGTATGTGGGTTTGATAGTGAACAAAGGCAAGGCGAAATATCTCCTGTCATCGCACAAACAATCATCGCTTTGACGACTCAACTCACAGATCACTGTTGACAGTCATAACTTTGAAGTCGTAGATAACTTCGTCTATCTTAGGAATAGTATTAACACCAACAACAATATCAGCATAGATATCCAGCGCAGAATAACTATTGCCAACAGGTGCTACTTTGGGCTGAGTAGGCAAATGAACACTAAAGTCCTCTCTCGACGAACGAAAATCAAACTCTACCAGTCGCTTAAAATTCCCGTTCTGCTATATGGTGCGAAGGCATGGACGGAGGCAACATTTGATGAGTCGGCGTAATGAGCTTTCGAGAAAAGAGCTTTGCGTAAGAGTTATCGTCCTGTACGAGTTGAGAACGGGGAATACCGCAGCTGGTGGAACGATCTGCCTGAGTTATACGATGACATAACCTCGCTGGCGAATTACGAGACAGCGGAAAGAAGAGGAAGAAGAATGGAGATCTCCTTTTGAAAGATGAGGTGGAGAGTGGCCTGATTGCACTTGGTTTTTCCAAGTGGCGCCAACAGGAGAGAGAGAAAGAGAGAGAGAGAGATAGATAGGGAGAGGTAGAGAGAAAGAGAGTGAGAGAGAAAAAAGAGTGAGAGAGAGAGGGAGAGGGAGAGAGAGAGAGAGAGAGAAAAGAGAGAGAGAGAGAAAAGAAAGAGAGAGAGAGGGAGAGAGAGAGAAAAGAGAGAGAGAAAGAGAGAGAGAGAGAGGGAAAGAGAGAGAGAGAGGGAAAGAGAGTGAGAGAGATAGAGATAGAGAAAAGAGAGAGAGAAAAAGAGAGAGAGAGGGAAAGAGAGTGAGAGAGATAGAGAAAAGAGAGAGATATTGTTGATTCAGCTGCAATCGTTTAAGCGGTATCTACAGCACTCATATCAGCAGCTCAAAAATTATTAGAATGACTTTTTATCAGCTAAATAGTTGGTAGAATTCTACTGATTTTTGAAAATAAGGGGCCCATTGTTACCATAAAAAAATCCTCCATTAAAAATGGCTCTTCTTTGTTGAAGTAATAAACAAGAGACACAAAATTTTCTTTCCTTTCAAGCAAATTTAATTATTTTCCTTCAATCAAGTATTATTTCTTATAATCTTCATCATCCTTGCCTTCGTTGTTATGAAATTTTTATATTTTCGTTTGTAATTTTTGTATTTTATTTATAATTTAATACTATTACCCAAACAAACATACTAAATTCATTATCGGCATCATTTGCTTTCAGTATTTATATTTATTATTATTCCAACAGCGATTCTTGATCCTTTTCTGACATTTTCTAAACACAATGTTTTATTTACAAATTTGTTTTATTTTGACCCAAATTTATTTATGCCAAACGCGTGCCCCTAATTTGGCAAGGCGATGTTTATGCCGAATTTAGAGAAATCACGACCAAAAAAGAAATGTCTAAAAACAGCGTGAATAGCCTAAAGAAATTGAAAAAACACCTGCCCAGCGCATAACAAAGATCACAATTGATGAAATTAAATTTGTCTTTGATTGTTTGTGGAAAAATTGTTATGCCTCTGTGTGTGTGTGTTTGTTAATTAAGATAATATTCCTTTATGTAGCGAATTTGTCCGTATCTTATAAATCAACAAAGGAAATTGCAGGAAGTACAATTTTAGCGTTAATTTTCCTGTGTTGCTGCTGCAAATTTCAAAAGTAAAAATATTTTGCTCAATATTCTTCTTCGCATTTAATCTTTAATAGTTTCTCCAGCTAAATTTGAACAGTTTTCGGAAGGATTGTAGTGTAAGATTTTACACGTTCTAGTCGGCCGTCAACGCTTTCAGAGAGAAGAGATGTGACTTTTAAACTTTCTGTGTCTCACGAAATTTCCTAAAAAATCCTTTGCTCCAAAAAATTTTTAATATATCATAGAAGGCGTCAGTTTCGATGAATCATGCATACAGCTACTTCAAGAGTACAACATATTGAACTTAGTTATAAGATATGTTAGCAAGTAGTTAGTTTAATTCGGTTGCTCAATCGCGGCATCTAGTGCACTTTGGCCTGTTGGGCAATTATGATATCTATAAAGGGGTCCATAGAAGATAATCCGAATTTAACGAAGTAGAAATTACTTAGGAAAAGATTTTGGGCTGCCATTCGGAAGGCCAAGGTTCAAATCCTGGTTCGACCTATTTTCAATAAAGATGGGTATTATCTCTAGGATTTTTATTGAGAAAATCTTGGTCAAAACAGTAAAAAGAAGTGGGAAGTTCACCTCTTCCAAGAATGATGTGAAGCTCAGTATTCGGGCGTGGTTTCTCCAAGACTGAATTACATTAGGCTTACGACGGTTCCTAAAGAACCGTTTGAATAACTCTTTGGCAGGAATGTATTATTTTTAAAATATGCTTATTTTCCACACAGTGCGGAGGGCCAGTTATCGAAAATGTCAATAAATTAATGGAAACCCACGAGTCCGATCATCATGCGAGTATTGCTTCTATATATTTCTCAGGAGCTAACTAAACATTGTACAAAAATAGTTTGAAATCACTTGGGAAAGTCTGAATACACAAGGAAGCTTGAAATGATGTGCGGATGCCATATGAGTTAACGAGTAAAACCGTCATGGACCGAATTTCTATCTGCGAATCGCTGCTGAATCGTAACAAAATCGACTCAGCGGAAGCGGAAGGTGTTTTTTTGATGAAAACTGGTTTACTGGTGGAAGAGCAGTGAACCAACATAAACAGTTTCCAAGCCATGGTTGACGTCCAGGAAGGTTCTGTTGTGTGTTTGACGGTATTGGAATCAAAAAATCATCCACTGTCAGCTACTTTCCCGAGGCCAAAGTCTTTGTTCGAACCAGTAATGTCAGAAATTTGACCGGCTGAAGGAAGCAATTGACCAGATACATCGATGGTGACTAGTCAGAAGCCCCGAAAGCTTGGTTGGGAGGTTGATATGCATTCGCCTTATAGTTAGGACCTCCGCCCAAGTAATTATTAACGGTCTATGGCGAATTATTTGGCTGGTAAAGAATTGATCTCAGCAGGTTTTTGCCTAAAATGATAAAGGTTTCTTTGAGAGAGCCGTAATGGGACTACCTTCAAATTAGTAGAATATATGCAGCAAAATCACTCTACTTTGATTAATCGCACAAATTTATTCTTCTGACTATGATCAGAACTGCTGTGCCTAAAAATATCTGTCCTCTACCTCCGTTCGCTTTGCCCGATCACACACTCGCAACGCCTCTGTAACACTTTCACCAGCTCGCGCTCATGGCTAGCACTTCTGATGAGGTTTCTCCATATTTTTCTTCAACTGCACATTTAGCGCCTTCAATTGATATATCATTAACATCAAAGAATTTCCGTAAATCAAATTTGTCCAGATAAAAAACTTCTCTTGAAAAAAACTGTCGAACTTTTTTTTTTTTAAAGAAATCATTTTTTTGCCTACGGTTCTCTCATGCGCTGCCTTCGCGTAAGCAGAACGTTGAAAGGACAATCAAGAATTAAGGATTTTTCATGCCTATTGTTATTTTCAGCCTAAAAGTATGCCTCAAAGTTTTTATTTTATTTCTCATAAAAAAAAAATATGTCTGTATTTTCAATTGCTCTTTACAGCTTTAGCTATACAAAGCTTTAACAATATTTAGTTGTTTTCATTTTACGGTAAAATATACATTTTGCTTTGTGTGTAGTCTTGTTACGCACTTACGGTTTGTTTTCCCTGTTTTGTTGCTGGTGTTGCTGTGTTGTTCAAATTACAATTGATATTCTTTTAGTTCTTTTCATTATGCTTTTCACGTTGTTGTTTTTTCTTTCCTTTTCTTCTTTTTCTTCTTCTTCTTCTTCCTCTTTGTTCTTGATTGTTGGGGTTTTATTGGTAAACAAATAAAAATCAATATGCGTATTTTTATGATGTCCTCGAAGGCATCGCTGTTGTTGCCCCAACAAACACACTTCCATGCACGGACTTTTACCCGAGCTCGTCCTGCGTCCGTTTGCTGGTCGATAGCTCGTTATGTTGACTCGAGTAAATGACCCGACCATCCAATCAACTCCAACCATGCGTAGTTTCTCGTCGTTTAACTCTTCTATGACACTGTTTTCTGCTCTTTTAAGCTCCTTTACCACCATTGCTCATAGACCGGCATTTTTATTAAGTTGTGGTCTTTATCGCTCGTACTGTTTCTGTTGTTGTTGTTGTTGGTGGTGGTGCTGTTCGCATTTTCATTGTTATTCTTGCCATTTGTTATTGCTACATTCATTTTTATGTTGTCTTCTAAAGTGAAATTTACTTTTCT
The DNA here is from genome assembly GCA_037013455.1 of Ceratitis rosa. Taxonomy (NCBI): domain Eukaryota; kingdom Metazoa; phylum Arthropoda; class Insecta; order Diptera; family Tephritidae; genus Ceratitis; species Ceratitis rosa. The sequence goes on from JAWMAG010000012.1 coordinate 37,586,223, forward strand.
AAACTGCAATTCCAATACACGTTCGATTTGTTCGGCCAAACGAGAAGTGAAATGACAACAAAAACAACAACAAGGAAAAACTTTAGTAAATTTAGAACTCAATTGTTTCGTAACTTTCGCTTGATATTGGTACTAAAATGGGTATGAGTTTTTGCTCCTTTCTGTCGGTTGGTCGATCCTTAAAGTGTATGTACGAGTATGTATGTGTGTGTGTGTGTGAATGTGTTGGAAAGTGTTCACGGAGTTTGTGACAGAGTTTATTGCGTGAGTGAATTGTTTCCTTAATAAGATTTCATGCGCATTTTAATGAAGTAACTCGGAAAAAGATAAAATTAAGAGTTTCTATGCCCAGCATTACTCGCAGCTTGTTAAGGTATTTTAATCGATTTTGCATAACTACTGTGTTGATTTCTAGCTTATGTTTGAGATAAGCACCACAGTACTGCTAATTAAGTCATTATCTTGTTTGCTCAACTCATTCGAAGATAATTTAATTTCGAAAAAGTGTGGTTATGGTCACCTCAGCTCATTTGGTGGACAACGGATTTAGGAAAATGCGAAAGCTGTAACTTTTAGCTTCAACATTTTTTAAAATTTCACAATATTTAGAACTATAGAGCATGCTTCTAAAAATATTTTCATAAATATCAGAAGTAATGGAGAGAGCACTATCAAAGAGCTCATTTGAGAGCAGAGACTTTGCAGAATTTTCGTCGTAGAAACTGTCTTGTCAAACATATTTTTCACATAACCCAAGCAGAGTTATTACTAAGATTCCTAAACCTATCGCTCATATTTGTATACAGAATACATATATCTCGAAACTAGTTAGTTGAAGCTTTCATGTTACACATACAGTATGACTTTTGACCCAGAAAAGCGAAAGGAAATAAAATGTGAAATTATGAATATTTATGCGCATACATTCATACGCATGTATGTGAGTATGAATACATACAAATACATGTACTATTTATAAAATCAAGTAAACGAAAAAAAATATGACTATACAAGATAGATGATAAGAAGATGGACAAGCGAGCTTATAAAATTTTAATGCCAAACACACAGAGATGATGGGCTTCCATGTTACATAAGAGCATGTGGGTGTGCATAAGAATGCGTGCATCCATGCGTGCATATACATACATATTTGCCATATTGACCCACACATGCATAGATGGGTTGCAGGGCTTGACACACACACACACCCTCACATACCACCGCACTGGCTACTTACTCACTACACCAAGCAATGTGTGCCAACAGAGCATCAAGAGTGCAGTGTTTTTCAAGATAAACACAAATAAGTTGCACGCACATGTACATATGCATACAAACATATCTGCAGTATATACTATGTTGCCATTCATTCTTACTGCAATTATGAAATTGAGCACAAAACAACATGGAATGCGTATTTGTTTTCAACTCTAAGAAAAGCAAATAGTGAGGGACGAACGCGCTTGTATCTTTTTTGATGCCCAACACAAAATTTTTGTAAAGATATAATAATTTTGTCTAACCCGCACTGGTAAATAACATAATTTTTGAATTTTAGTTCTTTTATTTATTTTACTCTAATTAAATTTTATTTCATTTCGTTTTATTAAATTTTGGTTGTTCATTTCATACATTTTATATTTTTGATTATTTTTTTTTAAACTATATTATTTTATTTAATTTAATTTAATTTAATTTAATTTTATTTTATTTTATTTAATTTTATTTTATTTTATTTTATTTTATTTTATTTTATTTGATTTTATTTTATTTTATTTTATTTTATTTTATTTTATTTTATTTTATTTTATTTTATTTTATTTTATTTTATTTTATTTTAATTTAGTTTATTTTATTTTATTTTATTTTATTTTATTTTATTTTATTTTATTTTATTTTATTTTATTTTATTTTAATTTAGTTTATTTTATTTTATTTTATTTTATTTTATTTTATTTTATTTTATTTTATTTTATTTTATTTTATTTTATTTTATTTTATTTTGTTTTATTTTATTTTATTTTATTTTGATTTATTTTATTTTATTTTATTTTATTTTATTTCATTTTATTTTATTTTATTTTATTTTATTTTATTTTATTTTATTTTATTTTATTTTATTTTATTTTATTTTATTTTATTTAATTTATTTTATTTTATTTTATTTTATTTTATTTTATTTTATTTTATTTTATTTTATTTTATATATTCTATTTTATTTTATTTTATTTTATTTTATTTTATTTTATTTTATTTTATTTTATTTTATTTTAATTTATGTTATTTTATTTTATTTTATTTTATTTTATTTTATTTTATTTTATTTTATTTTATTTTATTTTATTTTATTTTATTTTATTTTATTTTATTTTATTTTATTTTATTTTATTTTATTTTATTTTATTTTATTTTATTTTATTTTATTTTATTTTATTTTATTTTATTTTATTTTATTTTATTTTATTTTATTTTATTTTATTTTATTTTATTTTATTTTATTTTATTTTATTTTATTTTATTTTATTTTATTTTATTTTATTTTATTTTATTTTATTTTATTTTATTTTATTTTATTTTATATTATTTTATTTTATATTATTTTATTTTCTTTTATTTTATTTTATTATATTTAATTTTATTTTATTTTATTTTATTTTATTTTAATTTATTTTATTTTATTTTATTTTATATCATTTTTTTATTTTGTTTTATTTTATTTAAATTTATAATGTTATTATTCTGGGCCTCATCTTATTTTTCTCTTGCCTATTATTTGTTTTATAGTACCCCTTTATGTGTTTGTGTGCTTATGGGGTTGAATGTGAGCCAACCGTGAGCTTATTATTCTATGCTTTTATTTTTATTAGAATTGTTTTTCCAATGCTCTCTTCTGACAAATGTTGGCAGCCGTCATTGTAGTTGTTATGGCTATATAGCTGCAACTAGGGCATCCGGCTACACTACAATGTTTACCGTAACCCCTCAAAACTTTCCATTTACTATCTGCTAAGCTGAGTGCAATTGAAAGTGCTACTATTGACCTGAAAGCAGTAAATGTATCAATTTTGTTTTGATATTTCATAATTTATAAATTTTTAATATAATTCCCATTACAGCATAGCCAGGTGCTTACACATGCTTTTGGGCCAGAGTGTGTGCATCTGTGTGTGTGTGTGGCTTGTACCATAAATAAACAAGCAAATATTTTCGCTCTCGATTTCATGCGCCACAAATTCGATTTCCTTTACTTTGCCACCAATACAGTAGACATCCTCTGAATTTTGTTGACACAAATACACCTACGCACACATACGTAGTCGTTTTCCACAATGATTTATGACCAAGCGTGTGCACGCTTAGATTCATCCGGGAAAACTTCGTTGCCACGCGAAAAGGAGCTTACACCTATGTGCTGTGTGTTAGAAGAAGAGCGCGAGTTGGAAGCATTATTTCGGAGAGTTAACAAATGGCAACTACTTTTAGTTGTCTGAGTTGGCGTACAGTTGCTGGTGATGGTGACGATAGTGACGGCGACGGCGTTTGGTGGCGTTAAATGCCGGAAGCTGCTGTTTACTCATACGTCATGGTGGCCCGGTGGCAAATGTTAGCGTGTAAGTTCCGGCAGCTCCGTTGGTTTTAAGGATAGAAGATTGGAGGGAGAGTCAACGGCTAAAAGGTGTGGCAAATCAACAGTGTTAACAGAGAGAGAGAGAGACAAGAACAATAACACTTTTTAGTAAACAAATAGTGAAGTGGTAGTAAAACCGCTGGAAGTAGTCTTATCACGAAATGTGCTTCCTTCCCCGCTCAGCGTCCGTCTACCAAAGCTTATGAAACTCGAAAAATGTTTCGCCTGTTCGTATAGAGGGAAAAATGACAAATGTCTCAATCGATCTTCTTGTTTTCCACGCTATTTATTTTCGCAGACAATTTCGTTTGTTGCTGGCGGTTTCCAGGCGTTGCACACAAACGCACGCGTCGCAATCTCAAAAATTTGCCAAAGCTACAGAAATGTTGCTACACACATACTAATGTATAACATGTATATATGTAGGTATGTATGTATCTTAAGTATGCCATTGATTTTCCTCTGACAAAGTGTCTGCAAGCAAAGTTGCATCTTAACCAATTTGAAAGTCGACAACAACAACTGAGAACTTGCAAGTGGAGAAAATAAATGTTCAATATGCAACAGAAATGCGCACTTGCCACATTCAGGTGTTTCAGCAAAACAAGCAACACTGTAAATTTTGCGCGTAAAATACATTGTTGCATTTTGGTTTGGTGTAAATTTTACAAATTTCATTGAAGAAAGCACAAGGGATGCGTTCTTGCATGCGCATGGTAAATATTTCTTCAAAATATGTGACTTCATTGCTGACGTATATATTTGGGAATTCCTGCAAGTGTACAAATTAATATGTGTTAAGCAAAGAATTTCGAAAAGTCTTGGGAAGTAGAGAGGATGGGGGCTATGGCATGAAAGATCTAAAAACTTTTGAGAAAATAAAGGACTTCTATTAAATTCATTTGGATTATAAAACTCAACACATATTTTTGAACCTTACTACTGGGGGACTCTCTAATTTTTGTCCACCTTTAAATGTGTGAGCTCAAAAAATAAAATTTTTCAGAATAAAAGTTCCAAAAACTCCAACACTTAAGGGGACCCTCGCCCTCTGTTCCAACAAACTTTTGAAAACTTTTGGTAAGCACTCTTCGGTGTACTATTTTGCAGTTACCGTCTGACTCTTTTCCAGTGGAATAGCAGGTCGGGTGAAGTAAGCTGATATCATTACTTTTGCTGCCGATTTTTATTGTTTAGATTGTAGGGGTGGGTTTGCTCCTATTAGGCTCCATACCATGGATTACCGTTTGGTTTCTGGATCGTCCTTTTACAACCAAGATTTGTCACCAGTAACGACTTTACTGAAGTTGCTGCACTGACCATTTTCGAATTTGTTTAGGAAAAAAAAGGAATAAAATGTGTCGAGCTTCTTTTTGGACCTCATAGAAAACACGTGGTACCCATCGAGCGGCTATCTTCGTATATCCCAGATGATTACTTAATATTCCCGATGCAACTATGGTATTCATTAGCAATCATTTCTTGTGTCAACCGTGAATCTTCGTCAATTTTGGAGTTCAACAGAGCTACAGTGACGTCATCAGTGGAAGATTTTGGTCAGCCTTCTCGCGGCTCGTCCTCTTCCGAAAAATATCCGGTCTGGAATCTTCGGTACCATTTAGAAATTGTCTCTAAAGATGTTGTGATTGTACCGCATTTGAGGCGAAGCAGACGATATCGGCAAAATACCCTTTTGAGGAGCACAGAGCTGCATTTTGGAAATTTGAAAATATGAACTGTCCAACAAAACATGTTTCGTTTTAGTCAAAAGTGAGGCCTTTAGGAAATTGTATCGATTAACAACCGCACATCGCGGTTAAACTTTTAAAACCTATTACAAAAATGGTGATACAAACGTGTCGCCATGCTTCGGGCTTGAAGAAGAGAGTATTCTCCAATGTACTCAAAAAATTGGTAAAATATTTAAGAAATATAAAGACGCTGAATCAGCTACAGATATTGTAAAGCTTTTGAACCACCATTTTTTTTTCGTTTCACCTCCAATATTGCTAGTGGAAGTGATAGTCTATTAATCATCTGAACAATTAGTAGTGGTCGTCGATTTTTCGAACAAAATTTTCTGCAGCGGCGCGGCACATTTCTCACTCGGGGATATGTAAATAAGCTAGTTTTCGCTTTTGAAGTTACGAAAATCCTCAAATAATAGAAAAGACGCCATTAGAACAAAAAAAGGTATGATTGGAGCTTACTCGTACGATAACCGACCCTTTTTGACCTGCAAGTGAAGAATCTGACTTGAACAATATGTGGTTTCAATACGATGGGGCTGCTTGGAACCGAAACTAGCGGATATGGCTTCATTGCGAGAGGAATTTCGGGGCCACATAATCCCTAGCCTTTGCAAATAAGTTTTGTGTTTAGAAAAAAACACTTACCTTCTACAACGTGTTCCTTATTACAATATTTTCTTTTTATATCTGAAAGAAAAAAAATAATTTTTTTTAAATAAAATTTAAGGCATAGTAAATGAATAAATAACTTTATGGATACAATACAATATAAAGAAAGTTTTCTTTTAACTTCTCACTTTATCAATATGAGTCTCCAGAGACATGCTCTCCCGTACAATTTCAACAAGTAAAACTTACTTTTATATAATTCGAATTCATTCGACAGTAACTCTCGAGGAAAGCTGCAGATCGGAAGCTGCTCACCATTAGAGTCGTTATTAGGTAAAGGCTGAAGCAATTGTCTTATTCTTTTTATTTGTTTTTTGTTCAAAGCTTTAAAAAAAGTCATTTAAAATGCCACTAACGACTTTAGGAAGTCTTAATGCTAAAAATACTGTTAAATCACTACCCTTATATATTTTTATTACATAAAAATGTCAACTCCTATCATGCTTCTAACCAGCGCAATAGCTACGCTTGGAAGCTTTAGAAAGCCTTATTAGGCATGCCTTTCTGGCTTGAGGATTTCTGCTCTTTGTAAAGCTTTTACGCCTTTTCCTGCAAAACATTTGCGTTTTTAATCCGCATTTACACCCTAAAAGCCGTAACAAAATGATAATTATTAACGCTTTTACTTACACCCATTAGCTCAGGCGCCTATAAGTATGCAATGGATGGTGTTACGTACTTCATAAATAAATATTAAAATATTTCTGTATGTTTTTATTTATTTTTTTTTTTTATTAATTTATTTTTCCTCTTTTGAAATGTATGTACACATGCGTAAGCCATATATTTTCGTAGCGTACTTACCAAGTCACTTAAAATTTAATTATCCGCCAGTTGTTTTTTGTGCGCTTAAGACTTAAAGCCTTTTTTTTTTTTGTTTCGTTGGCACACAGTGACAAATGTACAGAGGCCAAAATAGCTTTATATGCATGTGTATACATTGGCGGCCGCGGTAGTCGAGTGGTTAGCATTGCGTACTGACATTCGGAAGGCGCGGGTTCAAATCCTGGTGTCGTGCTAACATCCAGGAAGTTATTGAAAATTAGTTTAAATAAAAAATTAAGTTAAATTTTCAAAATGCGGTCTGCAGGTAATTTCAACCCCTCCGAGTGTGCTCTTCAGAAAAAAAAGGAGGTCCCTCCATTTGTTAGAAAAAAAATCAAGACGCAAAACCACAAATTGGAGGAGGAGCTCGGCCGAAAATCGCGTCAGCGGTTACAAAGCGCCAATTATTTATATATTTATATACATATGCATATAATAAATGGCAAATACTTGCGTATGTGCATAAGGCTTATCTTTGAACCGGCGGTGGTAATAATAACAAAAACAACAATATTATCACGACGTACAGCATCATTAAAACCTACAAAACCAACACTAAAGATAAGCAATAATAAATTGGCGTATGTGAGTGAGTGTGTGTGTGCTTGTGTATGTATTGTGGAATCTGAACAAGGACACCAAGAATCACTGTACGGGAATGTATAAAGCTATGTTTGACTGTAAGCAAGCGGAAAAAGCATTGAGAAGCCATACGCATACATACACGTACATACGAGTACACACATGCATACATATCCGTGCAAAGAAATAACAGAGAATTATTTACGAGCTGTCAAATCCCTGTGTACATGCGCGAAATTCATATCAACCAAATGGAGTTCATAGCGAAGATGTGAAGAGCTCTCAGGCGTGTGAAAAAAAAATGAATGCATAAAAAAATAAAATATATGATTTAACAAACACATATACTTGTTTCGACTCGCACATCAGCTGGCGGCACATTTTCAGCACAAATTTCGAATTTATTTGCTTCCTAGCATTACAGGTCTCTTCATTTTATTACGCACAGCGAAAAAAAATGCTGCAGTGTCTGACAAATTCCGCAAATATTGTTTGCGGAATATGAAAACAGAAAAACTAAAAAAAAAATGGATATCACACGAATGTATGAATTCACCAATGGAGGTTCAATTAAACTGTGTATTAAGCTCTGACTGTTTCCAGCAGAGCCTCTCTTGTATATATTTTTAAAACATTTCCTCTTCAATATTTTTTTTTTTTAAATCCATTCAAGTCAATAAAGCAAGCCAGCCATCAGCATAAGGATAAAAGGCCCCAATGAAGGACTCAATGGTGTTATAAAATAGACATGTGCATATATCAGTTGGTAGAGCCGAAATACTCGTATGAATGTTGAAAAAACATTCAACCGCGAAAAGTTTACTATAACGCATATACCTACGTATGTGCGTATTGGAGCCGTCTGTCGCCTGTATTTAGTTCTTTCATAAATTTATGTTGCGTGTTCTGCCTTCTATTAAAGTTATGAAGAGTGCTTCATATTGATGATTAAAGTGAGTGTAAGCCAGAGAGTTATTCTTTTAGGGTCGAGTGTTGTCCGTGTATTCTACATGTTTTATTTATTATTTTAAAGATAATAAGTACAAAATTATAAATAAATATGGAAGGTTTCTGAAAATTTAAAATGAAGTCAGCTCCTCAAATAATAAATAATAAATAATAAATAATAAATAATAAATAATAAATAATAAATAATAAAAAATAAATAATAAATAATAAATAATAAATAATAAATAATAAATAATAAATAATAAATAATAAATAATAAATAATAAATAATAAATAATAAATAATAAATAATAAATAATAAATAATAAATAATAAATAATAAATAATAAATAATAAATAATAAATAATAAATAATAAATAATAAATAATAAATAATAAATAATAAATAATAAATAATAAATAATAAATAATAAATAATAAATAATAAATAATAAATAATAAATAATAAATAATAAATAATAAATAATAAATAATAAATAATAAATAATAAATAATAAATAATAAATAATAAATAATAAATAATATATAATAAATAATAAATAATAAATAATAAATAATAAATAATAAATAATAAATAATAAATAATAAATAATAAGTAGCAAATAATAAATAATAAATAGTAAATAATAAATAATAAATTAAATAATAAATAATAAATAATATATAATAAATAATAAATAATAAATAATAAATAATAAATAATAAATAATAAATAATAAATAATAAATAATAAATAATAAATAATAAATAATAAATAATAAATAATAAATAATAAATAATAAATAATAAATAATAAATAATAAATAATAAATATTAAATAATAAATAATAAATATTAAATAATAAATAATAAATAATAAATAATAAATAATAAATAATAAATGATAAATAATAAATAATAAATAATAAATAATAAATAATAAATAATAAATAATAAATAATAAATAATAAATAATAAATAATAAATAATAAATAATAAATAATAAATAATAAATAATAAATAATAAATAATAAATAATAAATAATAAATAATAAATAATAAATAATAAATAATAAATAATAAATAATAAATAATAAATAATAAATAATAAATAACAAATAATAAATAATAAATAATAAATAATAAATAATAAATAATAAATAATAAATAATAAATAATAAATAATAAATAATAAATAATAAATAATAAATAATAAATAATAAATAATAAATAATAAATAATAAATAATAAATAATAAATAATAAATAATAAATAATAAGTAGCAAATAATAAATAATAAATAGTAAATAATAAATAATAAATTAAATAATAAATAATAAATAATATATAATAAATAATAAATAATAAATAATAAATAATAAATAATAAATAATAAATAATAAATAATAAATAATAAATAATAAATAATAAATAATAAATAATAAATAATAAATAATAAATAATAAATAATAAATATTAAATAATAAATATTAAATAATAAATAATAAATAATAAATAATAAATAATAAATAATAAATAATAAATAATAAATGATAAATAATAAATAATAAATTATAAATAATAAATAATAAATTATAAATAATAAATAATAAATAATAAATAATAAATAATAAATAATAAATAATAAATAATAAATAATAAATAATAAATAATAAATAATAAATAATAAATAATAAATAATAAATAATAAATAATAAATAATAAATAATAAATAATAAATAATAAATAATAAATAATAAATAATAAATAATAAATAATAAATAATAAATAATAAATAATAAATAATAAATAATAAATAATAAATAATAAATAATAAATAATAAATAATAAATAATAAATAATAAATAATAAATAATAAATAATAAATAATAAATAATAAATAATAAATAATAAATAATAAATAATAAATAATAAATAATAAATAATAAATAATAAATAATAAATAATAAATAATAAATAATAAATAATAAATAATAAATAATAAATAATAAATAATAAATAATAAATAATAAATAATAAATAATAAATAATAAATGATAAATAATACATAATACATAATAATTAATATATAATCAATAATCAATAATCATAAAAAATTAAATAGTAAATAATGAATCGTATGCAACAAAGAATAAGTAATAAATAAAAAGAATAAACAGCAACTGGATGAACTGAAGACAAATTACGATCAAGCAGATTCTTCCTTGTTAAGAACGCCTTTTGCCAATTACAAACTGCTTCTCAAGGAATTTACATACCTGTATGAGCAAGCCGCAAGGCGAATCCAAACCAATATGGAATAATTGATGTACTAATTTATAATTAATATTTATGATTTTTGCGACAATAATAATGAGTGTAATGTGCGACGGTTTGCAAGGACTAAATAATTTTTCAAGAATTTTCAAATTTGCTGTTTCGCCTCACCACATTATTTTAAAATTGTTTTTTTTTTTTTCTTTCAGAAAATTCCATTTTTGTAATTACTTTAAATCACCGAATGACCTATCAACACTATGACACAATCTTTTAAGCAAGTCTGCGATTTAAATTTACTCACTTATTCCATTCCTTCACTGTCTTGTTACAATATATTTTTCACTTTATTCATATCATTTTTGCTACATTTAATTTAATGCGCTCAGCCACCAAAAGGAGGCAAACATGAGTCCAAAGGACATAAAAATCACATATCTATATATTTAAAGAAATATGCATGCACAACACAAGGAAAGCGCTGACTTACACATCCTTTGAAGGGGAACATGACATGAGTATACGAAGAAAGCAAGGAGCAGCACGAAGGAATAAACAAAGGAAGCGCATGAGGAACATTTAAATATGAAAAATTCAAGTGAAACGTAGAAATAATTGTAAATGAGAAAGGATCACAGCACGCAACTGGGGGTACGAGCTCAGTCAACATGGTAGATAAATGGCAAAAAATATGAATTCATATTACGAACAGTATAGTAGTGAATTGTAGCAATGGGGAAAAATGAAATGCAATGAAGATGAAGAAAGTACTTTTTTTCAAGGGTGACCTATTTTTATAAAACAATTATAATGAAATCGAAAGGACCAAAATGAAGCTTAACAGGAAAAAAAAGAATTGCACTTTTAACTGGAGAGCTCAAACGGTTTAAGCTTTTTTACAAAACTTGGAAATATTGTAGGATAATATTTATTAAAAAGATTACTTAAAATTAAGATTATATTAAAATAAAAAAAATGTTTCCAATATAAATAAAAATATATAGATTGATTTAGTATTAATAATAAAATAGAAATAATTTTAAAATTAGTAAACTTAAATATAAATAAAAATAAAAGTTAATAAAAATAAATTAATTTAATTAAGTTAAAAACTTAAATGCAAATAAAAATAAAATTTTATTACACATATTAATAAAATAAGAAAAATTTAAATTAAAAAAGAGGTTATAAAAATTAAATAACAGTGAAATTAATAAACGAAAAAATAATGCAAAAATGAAAATAAAAAATTAAATTTAAATTTCAATACCTTTAAAATAAAAAGTTTATAAAACAAATATAAATAAAAATTTTTAAAATCAATTAATATTAATAAAAAATAATGCAAAAATGAAAATAAAAAATTAAATTTAAATTTCAATTCCTTTCAAATAAAAAGTTTATAAAACAAATATAAATAAAAATATATAAAATAAATTAATATTAATAATAAAATAAAAATAATTTTAAAATTAGAAAACCTAACACAAATAATATTAGTTTTAATTAAATTGAACTTATTACTTAAGAAAAGAAAATAGATATAAATTAAATTATTTAATAAAATTAATAATTTTTAACTAACATAAAAAATGTAAAAATTAAATAACACTGAAAGTGATAAGCGAAAAGAAATTAAGAAAAAATGAAATAAAAAATTAAATTAACATTTAAATAATTTTAAAATAAAAAATGTATAACACAATTATTAATAAAAATATGAAAATTTAATTAATATTTATTATATATTTTATAATAAAAAAAATAGAAATAATTTTAAAATTAGAAAATTTAACACAAATAAAATTAGTAATTAATTAAATTTAATTTAATTAAATAATTTAAAAAAATTAAATAAATTAGTAAAATTAATAATTTTCAATTAAGATAAAACATTTAGAAAAGAATATCAGTGAAAACAATAGACAAAAAAAAATATTATTAAAATAAATAAAAATAAAAAATTGAATTTAAATTTAAAACATTTTAATAAATGTTTATTTCATAAATTATTGCGTACAATATTTCCCTACTAGGGTATATAAAAGTATTCGAATAAGAAAATAGCTGACCACTACCATTTAAAATTTTCAAAGAAAATGCTTGTCATATACAAATCCATTCATTTCCCGCACACACAATTACTTCACTCCAGTATCCACATCCTTTGGCCGTCTGTGATTTTCATTTCCAAGCGGAGGTTTCAACGGAAATCTGTGCGTATGTAAGTGTGGGTGTAAGCATGAGTTGCGTAAGACACATTTTTATTTAATTGTTGAACAAAAGAAGAATAAGATGAAGTAAACAACATGCCGAGTATAAAAGGATACGCGTAAAGTTAAAAAACAAAATCTTCTTATGAGTATACATATGACTTAAAGTCAGTATTGTTGCCGATATGTAAGTATGCAGAAATCTTCATAAGAAGCACAGTTGATAAAAACAAGTGCTTGGTGTAAAGTGAAAACTTAAAAAGTTACTTCTTATGTGTGAAAATCTCTTTACTGTATTAGGTATGTTCTAGAATATTGTGTGTTTATCCTTGGGCACAATTCAAATAGAAGATAATTTAATACTGAAGCTAGGTCATTTTGATTTTTTTCAATCGAAAATATATTCCTTTTGCTATCACCGGCACCGTTTTCTAAGAATTGTAAAAATAAAAACTCGAGAAAACGCACTTCAAAGCACTATCTGAGCACTCGAACCTGTTCGACTACTAAACTCGCTCTAGCTTCTAAAATATGTCTGAAGCAGACCATTGCCTAAATAGATAATATCACGGCACTCTCAAAGTCGGTCATTCAGAACTACCTCAAAATCTTCCTCGAAGCTACTTTTAGAATCGGGTTTAAAAAAACACACAAATGACTTTTAAATAAGCATTAAAAGCTGGTTCCTCCAAGATAGTTTGTTCCAGTCCCTTAATTGTGAATAACAAGGCTGGCTGAAGCGAGTTTCGACCGAACTCCTCCTTTAATTTGTGGAAATCGTCTTAATTTCTTTCCAACAAAAGGGGGGACCTACACTTCATTCTGAGCCACCTCCAAACGACCGATGGATTTTAATTATGATCCTTTAATTTGTGTGGGAAAAATACGAGGCGGGCTTGACCTTCCCAGACGAGGAACGATTGCATTTGGAAATATGAATTTTCTGTAATTTTTGGAAGTTTATCGGAACAGGAGTCGACCTCTCTGAACGCTAGTATACAATAATAATCAAAAATACTTTTGAGCTCCTGCTTATGGGACTTATCTCAAAAGTAAGTATATGTAACCGAGATATCACAGTGGCTAAATGAAATCGGAACCTCAAACCGGGATATACATCTTTTTATTTTAATTAATTCATAAAATTAGAGACAATAGAACAGAACAGAAAATTTGAGAACAGCGACTCATGCGCCACCTAGCGCATAAAATCTCGCGAATTTGTTTTGGACCTATGGTTTAGCCGATGGAAAGCGTCCAACTATTTTATTTTCAGATAATCAGATTTTTGAGAAGATTCATGTTTTAGTAGTTAAGCTTGAGGAGCTGCCCTCAGTCGTCAGCTGAGAGTTTTAGTTATATGAATGCCTGAATCTACTATTTATTGCTACCTCCGAGGGAGATTGATTCTAAAAGAAGTTCTAAGTGAAGAAGGTAAGTCTCAGGTTGAGATTGCCAATTTGGTGGGATGTGCTATCAGGCGATTTGTGGAGATGAAATCCCACAATAATAAATCAAAAAGTGGAAGAAAGCGTCTAACCCGTAAACGAGAAGACCGAATACTTATACGCGAGTTTCTCAAGGATCGCAAAAAATCTTCTTCTGCCCTTACAGCTGCCCTTTCGGATGAATTTACTAAACCAGTTAGTGCTCGAACAGCTAGAAGAAGACTTCTGGAAGCATGTTTAAAAGGATGTAAAACCCGAAAGAAGCCGTGGCTCTCATAAAAGAATAGGAAAAATCGTTTGGAATGGGCTCGCCGATACCAACATTTCACGGAAGAAGATTGGTCGAATGTTCTGTGGTCTGATGAATCAAACTTCGAGGTAAGCTTAGTTAAGATCGTCTTAAAGTATTAACAGGCATAGCTTCTTACCCTAGATAAATTTTTCTTTTCTGCAGATATTTGGTGTGACGTTCGTGAGGCGACGGGTTGGGGAAGAATATCATCCAGATTGCATGGTACTGGTACGTGGCAATGTTAAGCATGGAGCAGGCAGCATTATGATCTGGGGCTGCATGGCTGCTGATGGTATCGGCGAAATGTTCATTTGCGAGGGTCGCATGGACAGTCAAAAGTACATAAATGTATAAGAAGATGTTTTTCTGCCTTCGTTCAGCAAGACAATGCTCCTTGTCACAAATCAGCGACTACGATGCGTTGGTTTAGAGCTAACAACATTGTTTTGTTAGATTGGCCTGCACAGTCTACAGATCTTAATCCCATTGAGCACATGTGGGCTATTTTAAATCGCAAGATTAAGGATAACATCAAAAACTGCCTTAAAGAACACCTTATTGAACGGGTGGTACGCTATAAGTGCGGACGAATGGGCAAAGCTTGTACGTAGTATACCTAAGAGAATCGCTGCCGTTATTAAATCGAAGTGTGGACCTACTAAATATTAATGTTATTATCACTAATTCATTTTATTTTCACTGTTTTAGTAATAAAACTGGATTACTTCACTTGTTAAAACAAAAAATTCAGTAATTAGTGGGGTGCCTAATACTTTTGGCCAAGGCTGTAGGTATCGAAACAAAGCACGAGTGGTTTACTGCAATTTTTTCAACCTCTGCCTACTCTCTTTTCCACTATTCAATAATATTTTGAAACATGACTTGTGCTTTCCATGTATGGTATCACTTCTACTTAACCTAACCTCACTTGAAGTGTGCCAAAACTTTTTATCACCACTTTCTCAGTTTGCCTTATATAAACCAACAATTTCGTTCAACTTCGCCTACATAATGACTCAATTTATACTCTTGCTTATCTCTCGCTTCAAGCACATGGTAAATATTATTGAAAAGATTGTCGACGCTGTCAATGACACGCTGATATTTGATTGAGATTATAAAATACTTATATTTTCAGAGCAGTGAGATGGCGAATTTCACAGCTTTTTATGCAACGACCGCAAGGGCGGAGGGATGAAAAAAACAACAAAAAGTCAACCGCTAATGGCATCTTTACAAAAAGTAAACTTTGACAAGAGCACACAACTCACACCTTCCCACGTTGGATATGCAGTACATAGTATATATATGTGTGTGTGTGTGTATTCGAAAGCCACAGTACGCCACGTCAGCTGTTGTGTCATTCATTCAAAGCAGCGAACCGCACAATCAACGACAACCGGCATTAAATTACAAATTCTCAAATTTAAATCCGCTGTAAGCCCAAACGCTCAGCTGTTTTGTAAACGAATCAAAAGTGTGCGTCGCGAGCGTAGGGTTTTCCGTGTGCGCTCATACTGACATCGAGCAATTTTCGAAATTGTCGCGCAAAGTGCAAATCATAACATTTCAATTTTTGTATGCCAACGTCACAGAGATTTCACAGTCACCCAGTTCACTGCTGCTGATGCTAGAACGTCAGGCTGCTGGTTGTGCTTGTCTGCCTCGCGGCGGCTGTTCGCTTGACATCCAACGCTGCTGTTGCTGCTGCTGATGATCTGCTGGTTTGATTGCCTCTCCTGCTTGCATTTCGAATTCAGTCAAGCACCTGCCAATAAGCTTAAATTGTCTATCGTTTATCTTATCGTTTCGCTAGACTGTTTTGAAAATTCACAAACACATACACACGCAGATGCGCAGGCAGTTCAATCTGTTTACACTTGAACGATTTTCCAGTGTCATTTTGCTTGCGTTACTTTTTTTTCAAGTGTCTTTCCTTGATTTCTTCGCATTCTTCCTCTCTTTTCCATCACTCTTACGAAACTCTCAATGGCTGCTGCTTGACTTCGACTCTGCGACCGCCTCGATGGGCGCCCAAGTTTGACGTGACTTGTGGTTTTGGTGTTACTGGCAGCAATTAATTGACATTTGACGTTGGTAACAATTGTGTTTGTCAGCAATTGGCAACGATATTACAGTGATTGTATGTTTATGCGCGGCACTGGGCGTATGAGTCTTTATTTCCGGTTCTTGAAAAATATTTCATTCGCTTAAGTTTGGCAGCGTGGGCATTAAAGAGATAATATATACAAAAAAGATTACCATCACGATTTCTCTTCATGACATCTTTTAAGGAAAATAGCAAAAAAAAAATTAAAAAAAGTTTGTCATTTCCCTCAAATAAAGTGCTACAATTCCTCTCTAGAATAATTAAAAAATAAAAAGTTTAATAACAAATAAAAGTAGTAGGCTTATTAACAGCTTTACTTTGAGCCGCCGTTTTTTAAAAAATTTTCGATAAGCAGCTCTTATGTTGTTTACAGATCTCTCAGCAATTACTTTCTTATTCCAAAAGTTAATTACAATAACAATCCATTAAAAGATTATAATTTTTCTCATATAATCTTAGTTGTTAATCTCATCCTTAAGAAAATTAGTGAAATATCCCGAGTTAAATATTGTTCACACAGCCACTCAATTAGCTCATTAAGTATGTTTTAAAAATCAGCTTCTTAATTGCCACAACATTAGTGTTGAAAACTCATACAAATGCTTAGTAATGTTTAATTAGTAAGTAATGTGAAATAATTTGTAGATTAAATGATGACATCAGCACTCGAATGAAGGTCATGAAAATGAAATGTCAGAAAAAGTAAGTGGCACTTGATAAATTAATTAATAGAATAAAAAATATACAACTAGGCAAAAGGTACGATAGATTTTATTTAAATGAATTTTCAACAACAACTTGCTTTATAAAAAATAACAAACAGTGAGTGCGCGGCTAGACTAAAATGTGACAGGCAAAGTGACGGTAATATTTAATGTTTTTATTGTAAATTAAAAAAGTTTCTTTTTGACTATCAACAAATGAAAGGCATGTGAACGTATCTGCTTAAATATTAGTAGTTTGGGCGGTAAGTATTCATTCCATTGAACTTTTTTTGCTTGTTTATGACATGGTTTGTTCAGAAAGCTACATGGAATGACGAAATGCGTCGATTTAGCCATACCTGCCCCTTCCTCCGTCCCTCCTTTCTATCGTGTACACGATGACCTAAGTGAGGACTGAGATATTTTGAAGAAACTTGGTTCTTAAGTTCCTTGGGTTGCAAGTACAAAGGTTATTGCAAATGGATGAAGACGGACCAAGTTCACGTCTAGCCCCCAAAAATAACTTTGATAAGTACGAAGCTCGCGAAAATTATTATTTTTCTGGTATAACGTTCATATCTATATACATATACAAATACATATATATATATATTTAAGGGATTTTCAATAAGCAAAATAGAGCTATTGGGACAAGTTAGTGATGTGAATAATACAACTCGTGCACATCGTTAAGAATATTGCTGTTGTAGACCAAAGAGTTGAAGAAACCCCAGATATGTCCAGTTCTCGTCGCTCTTTGAAACTGGGCATTTTACAAACGTCACTACACCGCCTTTGCATAAGGACATAGTTCTTAAGGCTTACAAAGTTCAACTCATAGAAAAATTATCTTGACTGATGAGCCCCATTTTCACCTCCATGGCTACATCAATAAGCAAAACTGTCGCTTCTGGGGTTCGGAATATCCAAAATGTATTTAACAATGTCCTCAATGTATAACTCATATGGGCATAGGACCATATTTTTTCGATAACGAGGCTGGAGCAACAATAACGATGAGTGGATTGAGAAATGATTAATGGCTTCTTATGGTCGGAATGGGATAATGTATTGATCTGGACATCCTTAACTTCAAACAAGACAGCACTATGTATGCAACAGACAAGCAACGAAAACATTTATCTTTTAAGGGAAAAATTTCCTGACCGCGTTATCTCCCTTAGAGGTGATCGCATTTGGGCACCAAGATCTGTGATTTAATGGATGGAACTCGTGAAGTTATTGAGGGCATACAGCAGACACTTTGCTATTTTATAATGGAAAATTTCATAAAAAGGATGTGGTTCATTTGGCGGCCATTAGGCAGATATTGTTATCCATTATTAATGCGATATCTTTCCCTTTACATTGAAATGAATGCTATTATCATTTATCTCGAAGAAATGTAATTTTTCTTTGAAAATCACAATAAAACCTCTTATTGGAAAACCGAACTCGACCAAACTTGGCAGGTCTGCTACTTTTAATGGGGATTAAAGTGCAATTAAAAATTGCTAATTTAGGCGAGAAATAGTTATAACTGCCATACAGTAGACCATCTATCCTTGATCGACCTGTTGACCGGATAATAATTGGCTTTTATTCCATATTAAAAATATACCAGGATGGCTTGACATTCCCGGTCGAAGAGCGTCGGTAATTAGAAAAAAAAATTTTTCTACAAATTTGGAAGCTGGTCAAACTGAAACTCGAGCTCTGGCGGTAGTACGTCCTAACACACCACTCTTTTATTACAATTGGAATGTAGACTGAGAAAATATTTAAAGAATTTATCGCAAGAGCTTGATCCCAATTAAAGCCAGGTTCCTCCAAAAAAACTTGTTTTTCTCTAACAACTGTTTTTATTTAAGAAAAGATATTTGTAAATCAAATTTTTTGTAAATATATACGTACGAGTATTATAAATACTAATTGATTTTTTTTCTTGTTTAAATGGCGGCTCTTAAAATTGCTACCGAAACACGTCCCTTTTGTTGGTGAGTGGCATTATAGCTGTAAAACGAATCATCTGAAAGCAAAAATCAAAACGGTTTCTTATTCTAAATCGCATTGGCTATGACCGGAAAAAAAGTGAAAAGTTTACACAAAAAAACAAAAAAAAAATACAGATTTTTATTAATTAATT
This sequence comes from Ceratitis rosa, assembly GCA_037013455.1. NCBI lineage: Eukaryota > Metazoa > Arthropoda > Insecta > Diptera > Tephritidae > Ceratitis > Ceratitis rosa. Next base: position 37,605,819 of record JAWMAG010000012.1, read on the forward strand.
AATTTTTACCCTTTTTTTCAATTTTAATTATGTATACAGAAAGACATTTTTGGAGTAAAATGCCATTTAGTTCAAGTTGATAAGTTCAATAGGAGTCCGCTCTCCACTCTTCTATACTTATTTTTTGGTCTTGCGGACCTTAGAGACTAATTCTATATTATTTCTAAAAGTATTTTCTAGCAATTTACAGGAAGAAAAAATTAAATTTTTAAATATTTTTTAGAGGAATATAGCCTGAACATCTGCCATCAAAAGATACCAACTGACTCTACCAACAAGCCTACCAACCACATAATTGGATTTCAGTTCTTTTGTGAAATGTAGATAATAATATATTTATATACGTGTATGAGCTAAATGCCCAATTTCCGGTTGCGCCCTAGTTGAGTATTCCTTGTTGATATATATATATTATATTACTTATATATATATAAGTAACACATAAATACTTGCAAACAAACATATCTTGATATTCATATTTATTAAAATATATTTTATAGAATTCAAATTACGCACTGCAAACACTGGCCAAAAAAAAATTCAAAATAAAATATTAAAAAAAATTAATTAAAATCAAAATTGCAGCTTACAAGTAAATACATCCACACATGTACATAAGTGTATTTATCTCATGCTTATATATGTATGTGTATGTATGTAATTTTTTATTTGAAATTAAAGAGGATAAAAATATAAAATACATCAAATGTATGCCCTCAAGTAAAGGCCAAAGCGACATATTAGCAGAAATGTGATAAAGAAAAGGAAAAATACCATAATAAAAAATAAACAAAAGGAATGTCAGTTTTAAAAGAATGAGACAAGAAAAATAATCAGAGAAATTCGTGTTTTATTATTTTACGTTTGCTAGCCTTTTGTACTCCTTCTTTGTCTTTGTTTCAACTCTTGAATGTATTTGAGGTATGCCTTTTTAGTTGATAAAATGTATTTATGCTTGTGTGTGTGTGTGCGCCTTTTTGTATATTACGAAATTACGTTGCGTGCTTGGCATAGAAAAATTTTTACGCACAATGAAAGGTATGCTGAATATGCGAGAGAATTCATATACATCCATACATACGTGCATAGCTGTATATATAAGTAGATTTCAGTGCAGATTCAACACACACACACATGCACACACACATACGTTGAACTTACTTGAAAGTGTATATGTACTTTTCCTTTTTATACATATATTTATTTGTACGTATGCGTTTAAAGCTCCTGACAGGCATTCTCTTAGTAGCTGTCATGGGCCTCTCTGCTGATTGCTGCCGCCGCAATCAAGTTAAACCAACCAACCAAGCAGGCAAGCAGACAAACAAGAGAATGCCTGACAGCAGCAAGGACATTTCATTATATTGTGTCTTGTGTGTAATTTTTTTTTATAATCATGCATATGTATATATATGTATGTCTGTGTGTATTTTTGTGTTTGCCGGTAGGATATTATTCATATTTTTGTCTCGACATCCGCTGCCGCTTCAATAGTAAGCCTTTCAAGCGTTCCATTCCATTGTGCGTCGCTCTATTTCACACGCTGTGGAAGACATATTCCTGCATATATACATACATATATGTAAGTATGCATGTATAATTATATACATACATACATATATTCACATTTATACAGTCCTTGTAGATATACTGGATATCAGCGCCGGCATAATAATAGAAAGAAATGCCAAGAGACTTTTATTGTTCGCCCACGACATGGCAGCGGCAGCGGCAGTAGCTGAAGTAACAGTTATACAAACAGCGCAAAGTGAGTAAGGAAGAGAAAAGTTCGAGTGAAACTGTATGTAAGGTATTGAGCAAAACTCCTGAAATATGTGTATATAGGGAATTTTTATTTATTTATATAAAATACTAGCTGACCCCACAGGCGTTGTCCAGCGTGAAATTATGTTTTTTGAAATGAAAATAAAGTTGAATTTATATTGTGTTTTTCAACGTAACACAGCTTGATAAACGACACTTTTTGTTTTCTCTTCCGGTACGTAAATGCACAGAGAAGATGGTTTTCGAACTCGTGAACACGCCACGTATAGCTGGTGGTGTCAAAATCCTGGCACTTTCAGATTTATGCCTTACACTTCCAGCAACTTTCCTTGTGATCTATTGATTATCATCGCAAATGCAAGTTTCTCTGGAAACTATATACCGTTGAACTGAATTGGCAAATTGTTGGAACTCAATGGATTTCGTGAAATCAAGCATTCTGCCCCTTATAAATCCCTATCAAAATTCTTGCACCTATCACATGCATAGCTGCCTCACATTCAGTCGGGTTCCATCGTTTATTGCCGACCGATATTAGCGCGACCTCTTCGTGGCATCGTAACAAATTTCAATGTGGAATTGATCCGTTTAATTAGCCGAAGTAAAGAAAGCAAACGACCGAAATTGAACGATTCAAACAAATTACAAATCAGCTGAAGAAGTAACACAAATGTAATGTTCCAATGGAAACGAGGTTAAATATATTCACCAACAAACGAAAACTGTTCGAATAAACAAAGCAGAAAGAAAAACCGAAAACAAAATTGAAAAAAAATATACAAAAAATTAAGAAAAAAAAATTTGTATGGAAAAAAGTCACTTTTTGGAATTTTCCAATTTTCTGACGTTTCGTAAGAAAAATACAAGTTTTTTTTTTATTTCTAAACATTCCCAGAACCACAACGAGCAACCTCTGAACATTTCATCAATATTGGTCTAGCCGTTCTTGAGCCTTATTCTGCTAGGCCTTAAACTCAATACTTATTTACATATTTACTTATCAAATATATTTACATATTTACATTTTAAGTTTAGATTCCTTTTTTTGGAGAAGTGGAATACAAAACAACAAAGACATTCAAATAAATATGAGTATATAAAAAGCTAGTGAGTGGAGTATATAATGACTGATGAGTCAACCCACAGCCTTAGCCACTGATCGTGAAGATTTGTAAATTTGTTTGGCATTTCAGCGTAGACACTTACGCCTGAATAACGTTTATAAATCGTTCAACTTCATAACGAAAATTCACGTTATGTAAAGAATGTGTTTCGCGCGTTCGCTCAACTTATGGCCGACATAATCGGCCTACGACACGATCTCATATTGAGAGCGTACAAAATACAGCTTGACCTTCCCAAACGACATCGCTTTGCTCTATGGGCTCTTGAAATATTCCAAGAAGATCCGACGTTTTCGAGCCAAATTTTGTTCAGCAATGAGGCCCATTTCAAGCTCAATGGATGGGTAAACAAGTAAAATTGTCACATTTAGAACGAAGAGCAATCTGAAGAGATTCAAGAGCTGTAATTTCATCGAGAAAAACGCTTTGGTGTGGTCCGTAGGCCGAATAATCGGTCCATATTTCTTCAAAAATGATGCCGGTGAGAACGCAACCGTCAATGCCAACCGTTCTCGCGCCATGATAACCACCAATTTGATGTTGGGTTTTAACAAGACGACGCCACTTTGCTCACATCACATCAATCAATAAATTTATGAAGAGAACACTTCAGTGAGCAGATAATTTCACATTTTGAGCCGGTCGACTGGCCACCAATATCGTGTGATACCACACCTTTAGACTTTTCCCTATACGTTAGGGATAGGTAAAGTCTAAAGTCTTTGCGGACAACCCCGCTTTGATTCAGGACTTGGAGCAAGCCAATTGAAATGTACAAGCGAGTCATCGAAAACTGGACTCAACGGATGGAGCATCTGAGACGTAGGCACATAGTCGTAGTTGGGAACCTCGAAATTGATCACCCTTTATATGCTATTATAAGAATTCAAATATTAAACAAAATAAGTTACATTTTTTAATAAAATATATAAGGAAGAAAACAAACTACAAATCTTATTAGAAGGGTTTTGGTATTTAATGTGGACGCAGCATTTAGTTGAAGCTTTATAACTGTTCTTTCCTTCTTCTCAGAAGATTCCTGTTGGTAACAGTTTTTTAAACCTCAATTTTATAATACTAAAATGTTTCCTAAATTTTCAAGAGCAGTTTTGAAATATTGGGAGCCATGCAGAGCTGATAATCAGCTCTGAACCAATCGTTAATCAGTCAACAAGATAAGAAATAACACCAATTGCTCCCCATTTAAACACTGTCTCAAAATAAAATTAGTTGAAATGTTGAAAATGGCTTTGGTTCTTTCTAAAAGAGTCTGTTTTTTTATTTCCTAAATTCAAAATTAGTGTGAACTTCATTTTCCAGTATACACACAACTGCTGACAATAGACCGTTAGCTTAAAAAAGGTTATAAAACTTTCTACACTGTGCAGTTGGGTATAAAAACTCATATATTTATATATAAAACTGAATCATGTCACGGTTTTGTTGTTGTCTGCCGTTTCTTTAGATTGTTTGCTCTTTTATCTACCTTTTTTTGTTACCTCCCCAACACCACTCTTCCACTCTCTTCTTCTTCAATCAGCTAGTTTATGCAAAAAATTACGACAAATTCTTTTTCCCTTGCCTCTGTTTACGGGTGTGTGTGTGTGTATTTACGGTAGCTTTAAGTAAATTTATGTACGCTTAAAACCCTACTTAGCCTATGTTTGTCAACTTAAGACCGACATCGCCGTCGACGTAACCAGGCTGAGGTCTGCCCGCAGAGACTTGTTGTTTGTCACCCATGTTTGTCATTGGCCTGATAGTACATCCGGGAGATCTACTCATAGTCAACTTAAGAGAACAGGTGGAAATAGTAGGTGAGTGGCACACATACATACATACATATATACGTTGAGCAAATGAGTTGGGTGAGTGGCAAGTGGTGTGAGACTCAGTGGCAAGGGTAATTGTGTTTAGGGCATCCACAATCAGGCGGTTTCATGCATATATTTTGTAACTACATGCCAACATACCAACATATACTTATATATATTCAAATATTTACCCAAAATAAACTAGCAGACATGCGAAAAGCTAAGAAAACACTCGACAACTTGTTTTTTTATTTTGTTTTTATTTTTGTTTTCTTTTTTGGTGGGGAAGGGGGTTGAAAGGTCACCAACAGACAAAAATTAAAGAGCCTCAAAACGGAAACGGAAACAACAAAGGAAAACCACAATTGTGCATTTAGTGAACTCACGCGGTGAACTTACATACACGCACACATACACGCACACATACACGCTTCAGCTACATACTCGTACGTGTGTTCATGAAAAGTTTAAGGAAAATACTCACTGCACGCAACCTGAGCAAACACATTCAAAATGCTAACAAAGTGAAAAAGTTGTTGTTGGAAAAAAAATATATATTTGGGCACTAAAGGGGCGCCAGCACTTTGAGCATGTACGAGTGTGTGTGTGTGTGTGCATGTGTGCGGTTAAATATATTAAAAAAATGCGGTTGAGAAAATTTCATACGAAAAAAATTCAGATATACTACAATGGTCAACAAACTTTTTAAGCCACTGTATTTTTAGTTGCAAAACTATTATCAATTCTTAACTTTGCGTCCCCGTCTACCATCTTGGAAAAGTGAGCAATCTTTTTACGAAGTGCAAACTTCGGTAAAGAAGCTACTCTGACCTTTTCGGTTTAAGGATTGAATCTTTTTGAAGTGTGTGTTCATCAGAGGTGCGGAAGCGAGTGGACGTCAACTTCAATGCAAAAAAAAACAACAATCCTTCGGATGAGATACCGCACTTTTGAAGAGGACCACTGCAAAGGCTTAAAGAACATCGATTTGAGGACGTTAATCGGGAATATTCGTTCAATTAATTAGTAACCTACGGCTTCCGTAAGACTAATTCTGACATCATCTTCCAAGAATTGGGATGTACCGAACTCTCCGTTATTGTCCTCGTGACACTTACTAAGACTCAGACGCCGAGTCCGCTTTTTCTTATTGTGTTCGCCCCTCCGATTGGTAAGGTAGAAACAAAACTGTACCTATTTCATGTCGAGAGAAATTTTATATACATAGCACCGAAATAGGGGATACGTTTCAAAGTTATTTGGGATTTTGGCGGAACCTTATAGATTGGCTTATTAAGAAGCTAGGGGGTCCTTTCAAAAGATATTGTAGAGGCTACACAAATAAGGAGATGAGGAAGCGATTCTCTACACGACGTGCGAGAGCAATCACAGTTTAGAATTTTCTTTTATTAGTAGCTCATTTCTCTCTCTATTTTTCTCTATCTCTTTCTTTTCTTCATTCCTTTGTTGTTCAGAATAATTTCTTTGTTCTCTTCCTTCCTTCCTGTTCCTTTTCTTTTTACTTTCTCTTATTATTTCTTTATTTTTATCTTTCCCCTTTACGTTCTCTTCCTATTTTCCTCTTTTTTTTCTTCTTTCTTCTTTCTTCTTTCTGCTTACTTCTTTCTTCTTTCTTTTTTCTTCTTTCTTCTCTCTTCTTTCTTCCTTCTTCTTTCTTCTTTCTTATTTCTTATTTCTTCTTTCTTTTTTCATCTTTCTTATTTCTTCTTTCTTGTTTCTTCTTTCTTCTTTCTTCTTCCTCTTCCTATTCCTCTTTCTCTTCCTCTTCCTCTTCCTCTTCCTCTTCCTCTTCCTCTTCCTCTTCCTCTTCCTCTTCCTCTTCCTCTTCCTCTTCCTCTTCCTCTTCCTCTTCCTCTTCCTCTTCCTCTTCCTCTTCCTCTTCCTCTTCCTCTTCCTCTTCCTCTTCCTCTTCCTCTTCCTCTTCCTCTTCCTCTTCCTCTTCCTCTTCCTCTTCCTCTTCCTCTTCCTCTTCCTCTTCCTCTTCCTCTTCCTCTTCCTCTTCCTCTTCCTCTTCCTCTTCCTCTTCCTCTTCCTCTTCCTCTTCCTCTTCCTCTTCCTCTTCCTCTTCCTCTTCCTCTTCCTCTTCCTCTTCCTCTTCCTCTTCCTCTTCCTCTTCCTCTTCCTCTTCCTCTTCCTCTTCCTCTTCCTCTTCCTCTTCCTCTTCCTCTTCCTCTTCCTCTTCCTCTTCCTCTTCCTCTTCCTCTTCTCCTTTTAATTCCATCTCTCTCTCTCATTCTCTTTCTAAGCCTTTTTGTTCCTCTGTTTATCTTTCTTCATTGACTTTTTTGCAGCTCTCTATGTTGCCGAACATTGTTCGTTTACGAAACCATATATAAATCTCTTCTTCACACAATTCTTAGTAGGAGCGACTCAACAGCTGCTCTGGGCTCTCTTCTAAAACAAATTTGTTTACAAGTGTCACGTCTTAGGTGAAGAATGCTTTGAAGTTAACCCAACTGCATGTCCATATGTCTTGGCTCTATTAAAGCGCGCCCCCAAACCTGAGTTTGAAATTTTCTCACATACCTTTTCAACAAAATACACGTGCCTTTGTATTAACATAAGAAGCAAAAGGATAATGCCGCTGATGATGATGGACTGAAACGTTCGTTCGTTTACTATGCACAGTTATTATACAATAGTTAGTGTACCAACACAGCCTCCTCCCAACAACACACCAACAAACTTCATTACACCATTATCTATTGTGTGTTTCATTATCTATATAGTTGTTGTTGTTGTTGCACAAAATAGTAGTTGTCCTTTTATAGCAGCCATCACTTTGTGTATGAGAGAAATTATTTATATATACCTAAATTTGCTTAACATTACCTTTTATGCAAGAGTGGCAGCAACCCAAGGGGGTGTGGTGAACCGCAAACAAAAGGCAACCAAATTATTTTTTGGCAGTCAGCAGGTGAATTCAGGCTATTCAATTTTCATTATTTAATAATAGGAATTGATAAAGAGTACAATTTGCGTTGTGCGACGTGTCTGCTTGTTGAATGTCCTTTGTGTTTTGTGGCAAACAAAGTAATGTGTCTTCACATTTATATATAGGTATATATGCATACCCTCAAACCTATATATACCTAAAATGTAATTGCTTAAGTGTGTGAGTTTCGTATGGAACAGGCTTGTATCTCCTTTTCCACAAAATTACACAGTTGTTGTTGTTGGATTTTGTTGACCTTCCGCCAACACCGGAACCTTCAACTTATTGCTGACTTCCTCAAGCAACTTGTACTTACATCTATACGAATCATATGACAACAGAATTTGGATCTTATCTTCTTATAATACAATAAACACTTATTTGCTTTGTTGTGCCTATTGTTTTTGTTGCTATTTTTTTATTTCAAAAACTTTTTTGTTGTTGCTCAAATTGCTATGCCTTCTTTAGCAACTTTGCTCAGTAAAAAGTGTATATGGGAGAAGAAGGAGAGAAGATTCCTCTTAATATAAGAAATTCTATTGTTTTGAACCTTAAAACTTATCTAACCAACTTATTGATTTGCAATAAAGTCTACAGAAGAGCTATGAGAGAAAAATACTGTCTAATCTCACTAAATGCACGTGCAGGCGGAAAACGCGAGAGGCCTAAATGCAGGAGCCTGAAGAGCTTGAGAAGCTGGCGGATCGGAATAATACAACTTGCAGAAGGTTTCAAGACCGGATCCTACTCGACTGATGACGATTCCCCATTAGTGACGATTTAAGAAGGTACATGCATGAGCTTTTCAGAACATAGTTGAAAGAAGGTTGTTCGACGATTGAAACTTAAGTGTTCCCTTCTCACTCCTCAAAACGAAAGTCCGCACGTATTATTCTAAGGTAAGAAGCCTCTGTGTAAAACACAAAACCCATCCTCAACGAGCTGGTTCGATTGGTGCACCAAATCTTGCAAAAATCATCGACTTACCCACCTCTATGACGCTATGTCTGAACTTATTGAACTTGCTAAGCTTAGCATAACAGTGTAAACTCTGAGTCGTTCAAAATCAAACGATATTTACAACAAGATGAGCTAAATAAACGCCACGGCTATGCTTATTAGACCGCATCTTTTTTATGAAATTTTCCATCACCAAAACTCAAAATGGCTGCTTAATTGCTTTAAGATTTCCCTCTTTGAGGTCTTGAATCGACGTTGGACTGTTGGTGTAGATCTCATCTTTCACGAGGCTCCGAAAATCACAGATCTAGGTGGCCAAATGCGATCACTTCTTTGAGCGGTAGTACGCTCCAGTAACGTTTCCCCTAAAAGATCAATGGTTTCGTTGCTTGTGTGATATGAGGCGTTGTCCAGATCAAAATATCATCCCATTCTGACCATAAAAAATCGTTATTCATCTCTCGATCGTAATCCACTCACCATACTGGTTGCTCCAGCCTACACGTATTTTTCAAAAAAGGTGACCGCGCCGGACCATAAAATGCACGTTAAATTACCGTTAAACGTTGTGGATGGATAGGCTTTTCAAAAATAAATCTAGGGTTTTCCGAACCCCAGATGGGTCTCATCAGTCAAAATGATCTTTCGATGAAATTCCGGATCGGTTTCGTGCATTTCAAGAACCCAATCAGCAAAGAAACGACTTTGTTTATGATCGGCCAGATTGAGTTTTTGTGCTAACTGAACTTAATAAGCCTTAAGAGCCAAGTCTTCTTTATACAAAATATGATTTAACGACGTTTCCCAATTCCAAAAAACGACGAGGAATGGTCAAACTTGGGGTTTCTTCAACACTTTGGGCTACATCAGCAGTATATTCTCAGTGTTTTATTCTTCGCATACCTAACTGGTTCAAGAAATTTTCACTTCAAAAGTGACATCTTTTCAAAATAACACCTTTAAATTCGAGACTCTTTATTAAACAAATTAAGTAAATTAAATAAATTAAATAAATTAAACAGAAATTCAATACACAACATAAAAGCTTAAGGCATCCACCCACATACCTCCCGCATAATTTTTAAATAATTTTCGAATTCTCTGTTCATCGCATTGTCAGCGATTATCAGTGGTCAATAGCAATTACAGCAGTATTATGTATGAACGAGCGTAATCACGTGAAAGATTAATTTATCATAATAATATCGTCCATCAGATATTTCCACAATTTCCAACTTAATTATGAAGTGTAATCAGAGAGAAATGAAAGGAAGAGCAGCTGAATTTTTTACTTCCCCGCGCTGATTTCAAAGCACGACTGCGTTACAGCAATTTTCTACAATCTTCCGATTTACCTTTTTCCTACCAACAACAAACAGTTAACAGTTTTTTTTCCACCTCCACCAACCAAATACTTTGTCTGCGCGTTCCGCATGCCAATAAATTAATATAAAAATTCCTCACGCTCAGCCAATAAAATAGCATTTAAGTGCTTTGAACGGCTGTCTTTCGTACGGCTGTCCGTTTGTGTTTTTTTTTTGTCTGACTGCCGCTTCGTGAAGCGTGGCATTCAAGGGTTTTTTTTTAGCTGTAGCTGAGGGTTTGTGTGTGTGTGTGTGTATGCATAGCTCATATTTCTATCAACAGCTGGCGATAACTAACTGAGTGGGTGTGTAACAAGCTATAATTTCTGCGTATCTAGGATATACGTATATATGTATATGTTGCAGCCACTTGTAGTGCAGGCTAGCGCATTTTCTTTCTGCTCATCTACACCAAGTTCCACTTCATACTGCAATGCATTTGCCATTTAGTGCAAGCATCTTCTTATAATTTTACTCGCATTTACAGAAGTTGTCTTTCCGCTATTCATTTTCCACTTCCTTGGATCAGTTTCTTCGTTTCATTTCTTTTTTTTTTTCTTTTTTCTCCTTCTCCTTTAGTTTGTAAGTTTAGCTGTGCTTGTGTAGTTTTATCAAGTGCGCCGTATCGCAATCATTAAAACTCTATTAAAATCAGTCATTTTCCGGGCGGATAGCGGCACGAAAGCGCTTGATGAAACGGAGAGGCAGGTTATGGAAACTTATATATATATATATTGAAGTACTTTTCATGCGTATATTTAGTAACGGTATAGTGTGTCATAACACTCCATTACGAAGCGAGGCGGCTGCATCTTTTTTTTTTTCTTTGAACCTTCAGCATACCTTGTGCTTTCTGTCCCGACCTGTTACTACCGCCATTATCCTTACACACATTCCAATATTATAGAGTAGAGTAACCAAATTGCCCACGAAGCGACTGCCGTTATTGTACTTTCCCCACTTTTGTCACATTTCAGCTATAATTGTAAAGCGGTGTTCGGCCTTCGCCATTGTCCCGTCATAGCATCTGTCCAATTCAATCTGCATGACATATACGAGTTCTCGTAGCCGCGCTCGCTGTTTGCCCCATTCGTCTGCATGTCCTGTCGTCATTGTGTAGGTCTGCCGTTGCAACCACTCAGCCGGTAGTGTCTGCATGGACGCCTATAACAATGTTGTGGCACTTAAATGCTGCCAACTTTTACTTCACTAATTGCCATTGATGGTAAAATCGATGAAAAATGGATTTTCAAATTTATAAACATAGGGTTGGCGGCTGCTACTGTGGTCGAGCAGAAAACGAAGTCGTGGTGTGTACAATCGTTGTTGCAGTGAGTGTTACCGTTAATAAGTGGAGTTCATGTTTAAAAGTGGATTTTAAAGCAACTCTATGAAAAATTAAAAAATAGCGAAAATGCTTCCGCTCTGAAAAGGTTTAAAAGTCTGGCAACGCTGCATTTGGCCCGGTAAAAAAATCGATGCCGATAAAGGTAGCCAATAGAGTTTAGTCTTAATTACATATTTAAAAGTTGAAAATTTGCAACATTGGCAGTAAGCTCAAAATTATTATAAATACTTCCTGCAGTGAGTTTAAAATGAATTTGTTTGACAAACGGAAAATTGGCAACACAGCCCGAGAAAAATTTATTAAATGGTGCTAAAGCTACTTCTACTTTTATTTCCATTAGTACGCTGTTTTAGAAGTACGTGAGTTGCTTTAAAAGGAAAAATGGCAACGTCGCAAAACCATTTCAGAAGGTTCACACTACTCCAAAATGCACTTTACATTGTTAGGAACTGGTGCAAGGACAGCGTCCAGTCCGCTGTCAACCCAGAGAAAACCGAAATGGTTCTTTTTACCAGGAGGTACAAGCTGATTCCTTTTAAACCACCTAAACTAAAGGGTATATAGCTCACACTCTTTACTGAGGTAAAGTATCTCGGCAAGTTCAACTGGAGCCGGAACACCGCAGAAATGCCAAGGAAAGCTATAACCGCACCTTATGCCTGCATAACAGCGATAAGAAGAGATGGGGTCTTAGACCGAGTATCGTGTATAGGATTTATACATCGGTAGTTAGACCAATCCTATTCTACGACATCACCTTTTGGTGGTCGGAACTCGATAAAACACCTTTCAGGAGCAAACTAGAAGGAGTTTAACGATCGGTTGCTATACTGGTAACAAGAGCACTTCCATCAACTCCCTCAAAAGCCATGTTAACTTCTCTCAACATCATTCCTCTAGACCTATGTAGAAAACTATAAGCGGGCTCCAATGCAATCAGACTGAATGCGGCTCAACCTTGGAAGAATTGCAGTATAGGACGCACCAAAATATTATCTTTTGCAGAAGTGCCAAGGGAGCTGGACTACATCACCTCCTGTATGTGGTTCGAAAATCTTTTCTCCACGAGAATCCCAAATAGGTGCGAGTGGGAAACTATCAACGCCACCGACCAGGGAGCCATAGCCAGCTTCACAGATGGTTCGAAGCTTGATGGAAAGTGGACAATTTTCTTCCATGCTCTCATTGAATATGAGTATAAAATTACCAGACCACTGTAGTGTTTTCCAGGTGGAAGACTTTGCAATTATGGAGGTTGCTGAGTAGTTGCATAAATCTACGGCAGCAGGGCAAGCGGTTACAATATACTCCGACAGTCAAGCTGCTATCAGATCTCTTCAGTGTACTGGTGAAACGTCAAAAGTGGCCCTTAAATGTAGGAACTTTCTCAACAAACTCTCAACTAAATATAGCTCTGCCGTTGTCTGGATAGCAGGAATATCCCAGGCAATAGCATGGCGGACGAACTAGCAAGGGAAGGAACCCTTCTACCCAAGATGATGGAACGAAATCACGTGTAACGTGAGCAAACAGCTATGGTCGAAGCTGGACGCAAAAAACTCAAAATATCTTATCCTTCTAGCTCGGTTCTCCATTAGCATAACGACGGGCATAATAACTGGGCACTGTTTAATAGGGCTTCTCGGGAAAATAATGGGATATCACTCTAATGTTTTTTGCAGCAGCTGCAGGGACGAAGAAAACGAGCACTAGCTCTGCCACTATCCAGCCTTGACATCAGCGCGACACAAGTTCATTGGAAAACATTTCTTCGAATGTCTCGCTGAGATAGCCTCAGCGAATACTGAAAATAAGGCACACGAAATCGTTGGATCATCTGAGAAGGTGAAGAAGGAGCCTCAGCGGTATCACAATGAACCTATTGGCCTAAGTGTACTGGTAGCAGAAGCTGCATCAACTCAACTCAACTCAACTGATTTGACAAAAAAAGAGGAAAATTGGCAACACAGCGCTAGGGATTGGATTCAGGTGATGAGGAACCTAGCTAAATTTCTCTACCCGTAATAATTTTTTGTTTATAAATATCTTTCAATGCTACAATAATACAAGTAAAAATAATAATCCTTTTCATTTTTTTTTTTTTTCAAAAGCAGTGAGAATAATTAATTGTTTTTGAAGCCAATTTAGGCACTTTAAAAAGCACACTCAACCCGACAAAGAGGCAACACAGTCTATATTTCGTACAACAGTCTGCCCAGCAATCAACCCACTTGTCGGCTTAGTTACCACTGACAGCATTTCGCAATGCTCATTTCATGCTCTGAATGTTAAATATTTATATCGCCCGAAAATTTCCGAGCTGTCGAAATTTGCAAGTGAAAGCATATCTACATTTTGATTTAACTAAATATTTTGTTTTCATTACAGTTTGGCGAATTCACGAAGCCACTTTGCACTTGTGTGCAACATTAAACTGCACTTGGCAGCGTAAGCGTTAACGTCAGCATCAGCGTCGGCGTCGGTGTTTGAGTGAAGTAGACATATGAGTATTATGCACACACAGATTTTTATTACTCAATTCTAATGCATTTCCACACACACACACACACATATGTACATTTACTCGTATATGTATGTGCTTGACTAGCAATTTACATAATACTCATTGGCATTGCGCTGTCAGTGAAATTGGAACTTTTCAATTATCAACGATCAATATTAATTCCTTTGATGCTCAAATAGCGCTATATGGCAGTATTGATTTTCGAGTACGTAACACTCGTAGTTTGAAATGAAGTCATTTTTATTTAGCGCAACGAAAAATTTAAAGTTTTACATAACAACGATCTAAAATTTCACTCATTTAATAATTTAATTTGAGTGTTTTGAAAGGGAAAATGTGATTTTTACTCACAAATACATTCAGTTAATTTTCATAAGTTTATAAATACAAATTCCTATAATAAACCTCTAAACAAATATGCATGAATAACAACCTGGTTTACATGGAAATGTAGTTGCAATCTCATTGCTATCTTCAGATATTACTGTTATTGCAACGCTACTATCGAAGTTGGTGAATGCCCTAACCAATATTAGTGCAGCTCTGCTCTACGTATCATATATCTATTCCACTTTTCACATACCAAAACACATTTGCCCTCATTCACATATATGTAGGTATTTGTATTGTTCAAGTTAAAATTACTCTCATGTACCTCAATTCGATCAGTTAGTCTGTATAACACTTTAAAAATATGTACATATTTATCTATAGAAAGAATTCAAATTCCTAGAAAGTTAGTCCATTCGTCGTCAAATATTTTTAGAGAAAACAGCAAAATTTTTTAAAGCGTCTTTACTTTATCAAATTTATTCTTATATATAAAAATCTTATATTCGCATGGAAAAACCCAGTAACTTTGAAAAATCTCCAAAAGTTACTGACCTAATGACATGAAATTTCGTAAGATTCCTTCTACAGCCTTGGCCAAAAGTATTAGGCACCCCACTAATATACAAGTATTCTCAAATGTTGTTATCAAAGTTACCACTTCTTTTTGTAAATGTCTTACATGGGTGTTTAACTGTTGATTAAACGAATAAATTGTGTAATATCAAAAGTCATAGCACTCTGGGTAAGTTAAACCTAAAAATTATCATTTTTAAGAAATTCATACAATATTTTCACATTTAAAATTTGAAAGTGAAAGTGTAAATTACATTTAGTGAAAAGTTACCAATCTTATAAAACAGTTCATATTTACCGAAATGCCTAAAAAAAGTGAAATAAGTTACTATGATAGAGTTAGAATTCAAGTTCTAAGTGAAGAAGGTAAGTCTCAGGTTGAGATTGCCAATTTGGTGGGATGAGCTATCAGGAGATTTGTGGAGACGAAATCCCACGATAATACATCAAAAAGTGGAAGAAAGCGTCTAACCAGTAAACGAAAAGACCGAATACTTATACGCGAGTCTCGCAAGGATCGAAAAAAATCTTCTTCTGCCCTTGCAGCTGCCCTTTCGGATGAATTTAGTAAACCAGTTAGTACTCGAACAGCTATAAGAAGAATTCTGGAAGCAGGTTTCAAAGGATGTAAAGCCCGAAAGAAGCCGTGGCTCTCAAAAAAGAATAGGAAAAGTCGTTTAGAATGGGCTCGCCGATACCAACATTTCACGGAAGAAGATTGGTCGAATGTTTTGTGGTCTGATGAATCAAACTTCGAGGTATGCTTAGTTAAGATCGTCTTAAAGTATTAACAGCCATAGCTTCTTACCCTAGGGAAATTTTGAAGACATGATATAAATCTTATGAAAACATTATTTTTTCTTTTCTACAGATATTTGGAACACCTGGTGTGACGTACGTGAGGCGACGGGTTGGGGAAGAATGTCATCCGATTGCATGGTACCCACTGTTAAGCATGGAGGAAGCAACATTGTGATCTGCGGCTGCATGCCTGCTGATGGTGTCGGCGAAATGTTCGTTTGCGTGGGTCGCATGGACAGTCAAAAGTACATATGTTTATATATTAGAAGCTGTTCTTCTGCCTTCGTTAACGCGCATTTTCGGCGATACTAATTTAGACGGGGTTCAATTTCAACAAAACGATGCTCCTTGTCACAAATCAAACATTGTTTTGTTAGATTGGCCTGCACAGTCTCCAGATCTTAAACCCATTGAGCACATGTGAGCTATTTTAAAACGCAAGATTAAGGAACACAGTATAACATCAAAAACTGCCTTAAAGAACACCTTAATGAACGGGTGGTACGTTATAATTGCGGACGAATGTGCAAAGCTTGTACGCAGCATGCCTAAGAGAATTGCTGCCGTTAATAAATCGAAGGGTGGACCTACTAAATATTAATGTTATTATCACTAATTCATTGTATTTTCACTGTTTTACTAATAAAACTTCATTACTTCACTTGTTAAAACAAAAAATTCAGTAATTAGTGGGGTGTCTAATACTTTTGGCCAAGGCTGTATGATACCTGGGAAGTGGCTTTCGGTAAAAAAGTTTCGGAAAGTGGACCGGGGACTGACCTATCCGAAAAAACCTTATTTGTTTTTCGATTTACTTGAAATTCGGTACATAGGTAGATTTTTGCTGAGATTAACAGGAAGACTGCACTTCTCTCCAGAAGGTGTACCTGAGACTGAACTATTGAAAAAAAACTTATTTATTGATCGAATTACTTGAAATTCGGTGAACAGATGGGTTCTTGCTTAGATGAGCAGAAAAACTTTTCTTTTCTCCGGGATATGGAACAGGAACTGGTCTATTCAAAAAGTCGGAGTATTCCTCTCTTCAGGACCAAAGTTAATGGTTAAACCAAAAATGTTGTATTCCCACAAGTATTGAATAAATAAAGTTAGGATAAAAAGATATCCCATGATTAATTTTAAATACATTCAATGAGTATATGCGACAGCGAAGTGTTGCAGGATGCAGCTAGTTATCTAATAGATATACCTATTTGTAAATTTGGTCGAGTATTATTTAAATTGGTATTGTCAGCAACAGTTACCACAAGCCACACCAGCGCATTTGGTTATCTATTGCCACTGAGAAAGGCAGCATTGGAAGATGAACATCTGAGATTTATTATTATTTTGGTATCCAATTAAACTCAACTCACAAAAGCTGACTCTTACACTCACTACAACACAAGCATATTTAGATTTTGACGTATATGAGTTAATATGCCAACACGTAGAATAGTGAAAGCTGCTACTAATTAAAATAATGAAGTACCAAAGTGAAATCGGTATATACCAAGAATATATACAGACATGAATGTATTTGTAGTGCAAACAATCGCCATAGAAATATCTGTATTAAAGCCAATAAGTATAGGCGCCTAAATTTATATTACGCAAAGATTTGTACAACAAATATGCTTAGTACAAAGCCTAGGCTCTAGGCTCTTTGGTATTGATTTAATGCTATTTTAAAGATAAAATCATACTATATATACTTATCCAATATTCCATAGCAGAAATTTAAATGCGTTTAGTCACTATAGACGAGTGTTAAGGGCTGTTAAGAATGAAATTTGGTATGCAATAATTAACTAGTAATTTACTAATATGAAAGTGATGCATAATCGAACAATTGACATTTTACAGATTTTATTTCTGAAAACTTTCATACATTGGTTCGATTTCGTCAGTTTCGATAAACGATCAATACGGTATAAAATTACATATGTTTACCAAGAAAAAGCTAACCAAGTTTAGTCGAGATATCGCGTAAACTAAGGGACTAGTGTGCAGACGCCCAGGCATACATACCATTATATCCAAATGAACTTAGCTCGTCATCCTGATCTAATCGGTATATATTTTGGAGGCGTTAACTCTTCTCCTTCTGGAATTAACAAACATCGGAGCAAACAACCACAATATGCGTTAACCCAAGCATATAAATTTTGTTCATGGTGGGTTAGATAGGGCTGATGGTTAGCATTACATACAGCTATTCTAAAGGCCAAGTTCGAGTATCTAAAATTATAGAACATTATTTTCAAATTGCGATCGCCCCTGTTGGCAGGGAGTGTCAACCCTCCGAAAGCATTTCTGACTTGATACAAAAAGTACTTCATAGAAGTCCATCGGTCGTACGGAAGGGGCTCAGAATAAATTATAGGTCCCCCCATTAGCTGGAAAATATCAAGATGCTAGCGACAAATTGAAGGGGGAGCTCGGCTGAAAATAGCTTAAGCACGAAAACTTAAGGCTTCGTTATGAAAAATAATAGACTATAATAGGTTTCACCGCCTGGCTGTCAAGCCTTCATAAAGCTCTTGGTCCTTTGTAGTGTCAGATTGAAGTTGACATTATTTTAAGCACAAGTACTCATCGCGCAGTAGAACAACGATTTTTGCAAAGCTTAATAGCGCCTTATTAAACAATTTGCAGATTCCTTCTAGTCCCTAGCTTTCAAAAGCAGTGGAGATGATCCAGCGGCCTTTCGGTGATCTAACCAAGCTTAGGTCAACAGGTAAAATAAATTGAAATACGCCAACGGAGCAACACCTCGCTGCTGGGCTGCTCCAAATCATTCTCATCAGGGCTGGTGTTGAAACAAACCCTGGATTTCTGCTGCATGTGCCTTAAAAAACTCCATTACTCCTCCACGCAACCAGTGCAATGGTTGGAGTCATCTTAAGGTCTGCTTAGGTCTTAAGATCCACAGGGAGTGGACCACAAGTTATGTGGCTCCATGCTGCCAGCGCCTAAGTGCGCCCCCAGCCTACCCGGCAGTGCCTTCAGCACTCTCTTACCCACCTTGGGTAACCCACAGACCGTAGAGGTTCTCCCGGAGCTCCCCGCAGCATGACTCCCACCAACCCTCACCACCATCCTTACCCACAACCAGCTTCTCTTCCTCCTCCTGTGTGAGGGCTACCTAGCAGCTTCTAGTGCCCCGCACAGCCTTTTCTGTGTGTCAGACCACGAACATGACCTCGGTCAGATAGATCTCTCTTGCTCCGGCAGGTGTCATTTTCGGACGTGCTCTTACCTGCGCACCAACCGTGAGTGGCATGATGCGTACGTTGCCCCGCGCTGTAAGAGTCTGCCTCCACCTGTCTCTACAACAACACAGCGGGGTTAAGGAATCGCTACAACAACAACATCCAGCGGCTCACTCATGCCTTCGTCCTAACACTTCCCTCATGTATCACTGCTAGTAATTACCGATCAGCTCGCGTGTTTTGCCAGTAAGTTATTTCCAGTCATAAGGACTACAACTATCCTGTATCGAGTTCTTTCGAGGCAGCGTGAGAAAGAAGTGGCTACTCCGAGCTTAATGGTCATGAAGATCATCGGGGCTTTCCACCTCACGCTGATCAGTTTTGTGGACTGGAACCACATAATGTTAGCTTCCCCGCAGTAACATGTCCATAGCCTGTTTGTTTGCAAGAAAGTGTCTAACATAATACGATTTTAGATTAATTTTGATACCCGCTTTGCTATTAAAGTATATGACAGTGTATTTCATGTAGTTTCATGGTTAGAAAATACGGAAGCTTGACGAGTTGCCTGCGCTTTAATTCATGGCAATAGATCTCGACGTCCAATACTGCAGAGAACAGTAGTCACCGCTCCGCTACTCGCGCTATTCTTAATGCTTAAGGACAACCAACCCATACGAACACATCCGCGCCCAAATCAAGATACATCTAATGAAATTTTTCAATTATACGCGAAGTAACCAATAAACCACACGGGGCGCACATGCATACTTACATACATACGTACATGCGGATATTTACACTTAGCATATGTGCAACAAGCACTTGCCAACACTTGGCGTGCATTCTGACCAACTTGACGGACAATCAACTGCCTAAACAGAAGTGTTGAAACATTGACAGGCACACGCGCTCGCACACACACACATGCATACTTACATAGCAAACATCAATATGCCAACAGTGATTCAATGATATGTGTACTACAACACACCGGATATCAGTTTAAACCACTTGTTCTGGAGCGCTGAGTGGCATGTTGAGTGATGCATTTATGTACGTATGTTTGTACATATATGTATGTATTTATGTACCATATAAGCATATGTAAAACTCATAAAGGAAGCATATAAAGTCACTCAGCTTTCAGCGGATACTAGAAAAGCGTACAAAAAAACCAAAAAACAAAAAAAAACGCAAACTTCATTTGGAGTGTAATTTTTGCCGCTTGTACGCTCTATGGCAGCGTGAACTCGCTTTCCGTTGAGTGTCATAAGGGTGCTTGGACGAGATCATGTGTGCTGACAAGAAAACAAGTAACGGCAATGTGTGGTGCTAACACTGAACTGACATTAGTTAGCAGGTAACAACAGGCAGTAAGGCAACAACAACAACAAGAACAACAATAACAAAAACATAGTGTAATTAACGAGAAATGCCTGAGGCACTTGTAATGGATGGATGGATGGCTGGCTGGTTGGTTGGCTGGCTGGCTGGTTGGCTGATTGAATGGGAAGTAAGCAAGCAAGCAAGCAAGCAGCGTCCGTTGTACACGCAAAGCTTACAGATGTCCTACTAAACAACACACGCATACATATAAAAATATTCACACACTTACTCTATGTGAGTTTGTGGCTCATATATGTATTGTATATGTATGTATTGTATGTAATGTGTTTGCACTTAATTGAATTAAATGCGAAATGCTTTAACTACACGGCACAGCTGTAATAACTCGCGCTGAAATTCATTTACACATACATACAAACATACATACATACACCTATATGTATATATATGCGTAAAATTCACAATTAAATATGCGCTTATACTGAAAACAGTTGAATATAATGTTCATTATGCCGCTGCATGTGGTACTTCACTTCACCAGAGTGACCCTACTGTGCCTGTATACACTCACATACCTACATACTCGTATGAGTATGTGTTCTGGTAAAACCATTCGCTCGCCGTTCTAATTATCCTCGCTATAACCACTACTGTCCACTTTAAATTGTTGATTTTATAATTTACGTTTGTTTGTTGTTTTCACTTTCACTTGCACTTTGGTGAACATGGTATCTCACCCTCAACTTGAGCTCTCTAACTCACCACTCACTCACTAGATAGCTCGCTATCCCTCTCGTTGCTTGCATGCTTTGTATTGTAATGCAACAACACTATTTAGAGTGAAAATAATGTCAGAGTGTCGGTTTCAATTAACCGTAGGCGCTCATTTGACCTTTTTAAATTAATTGAATTATCACATGCGAATATCTCATTTTTCATTTTATTTAATTTATTTGCAACTGTTCTCTTATTTATTCACACTAATGCGTCCATTTACATATTGTACATACATATATTTTGTTTCCATTGAAGTCTTAAATTTATTAAGTAGTTAGATGCAATTTAATTGAATGAAGTGTTAATTGTCATACGAAAATTCGATAATCGAATCGAGACATACTATACACGTATACATATATAAAGATTTACTACGTTTAGAAATAAATTCAACAAACAAGAAAAAAATAGAAATATTTAAATATTTTCCAATTGCCCAAGGTTACAGAAATCATCCTGATATTAACCAAGTGTATTATAAATTTTTTTCAAAAATAGGAAAGTCAAACAATTTTTGTGTCTGTCCAAAATAAATTTTTATGAAATGAAAATTGCTTTAGAACAGAACTCATGAAATTTTCTTATCCTTTAGAAGCCACTCAGACTTCTTAAATAAAAATAATCATAATAATTTTCTTCCTCGAGACCACTTGTTATTCATCCCTTGCCCAACCGATCATAGGGTGAGATATCAGATATCAGTTCGAACTGTTTAGATTACTAAACTAATATCAAGAACCTTCTAAATGGAGCTGCAATAGGTTCTCTCATCAGCTACTATGGATTATTTCAAAGTAATTATACAGAGAAAAGGTAATAAAATCAATATTGATAGAATGAAATACTACACATCTTTGAAAGCCTCATACAATTGCAAATATCTTGAAGCTAGGAAACAGTAGACTCAAGAACTTTATCAGTTTCAATATAAACCAATAATTTCTCTATGAGTGGTATTTTTTCTTTGAACCCAGTAAAATTTTTGTAAGCCAATTAGTTTGAATCGTTTCAGAAAAGTCTCCAATTTCGCATTATATACCTAATATAGTTGATTCCTATTCTCACATATAGGTATTAGAGTACAAGGAAGGAAGAATTTTAGTAATAACTGGGTATACGAGTATTGACAACTAAAAAGTCGCTACGGTTTTTTGCATTATTTTGAACAATATTTTTCTTCATTGAAAATTATTTAAAGTCATATACAAATACGAGTATTGACCATTATAATCTAATATTAAAAGTTCGTTCGGTTTTTTTTATTGATTTTTCAAAATATGAGAACTTTGTGTACATTTGTCCGTTTTAAGTCAAATATCCGCCGTTTTGTTTGTAAACTTATTGCCAACTTCATTATAACCCTCTCGTAGAAGATTGCGGCCTATTGGCAAAAAACTCGGAGAGCCAATTTTCACAGG
>JAWMAG010000013.1:20000-22500 GCA_037013455.1 Ceratitis rosa
GATGATATGCACGAACTAAATCAATTTTTGAAAATATTGTTTTATCCTTTAATTATTATTATTATTATTATTATTATTATTATTATTATTATTATTATTATTATTATTATTATTATTATTATTATTATTATTATTATTATTATTATTATTATTATTATTATTGTTACAATTATTATTATTATTATTATTTTTATTATTATCATTATTATTCTTCTTCTTCTTTATTGGCGTTGGCACCGCTTACGCGATTATAGCCGAAGCAATTACAGCGCGCCATTCATCTTTTCTTTTCGCTGTTTGGCGCCAGTTGGAAATGCCAAGTGCACCCAGGTCACTCTCTACTTGATCTTTCCAACGGAGTGGAGGTCTTCCTCTTCCTCTGCTTCCACCAGCGGGTACTGCATCAAATATTTTCAAAGCTGGAGTGTTTTCATCCATTCGGACGACATGGCCTAGCCAGCGTAGCCGCTGTCTCTTCATTCGCTGAACTATGTCAATATCGTCGTATAGCTCGTACAGCTCATCGTTCCATCGTCTGCGGTATTCGCCGTTGCTCATGCGCAAAGGACCATAAATCGTTCGCAGAACTTTCCTCTCGAAGACTCCTAGAGCCGACTCATCAGATGTTGACATCGTCCACGCTTCTGCGCCATATATTAGGACCGGTATAATGAGCGACTTGTAGAGCTTGATTTTCGTTCGTCGAGAGAGGGCTTTACTTTTCAATTGCCTACTCAGCCCAAAGTAGCACCTGTTGGCAAGAGTGATTCTGCGTTGGATTTCAAGGCTGACATTGTTGTTGGTATTAATGCTGGTTCCTAGATAGACGAAATTATCTACGACCTCGAAGTTATGACTGTCAACAGTGACGTGGGAGCCTAGCCGCGAATGCGATGACTGTTTGTTTGATGACAGGAGATATTTCGTCTTGCCCTCATTCACTACCAGACCCATTCGTTTCGCTTCTTTATCAAGTCTGGAGAAAGCAGAACTCACGGCGCGGTTGTTGAGGCCAATAATGTCGATATCATCGGCGTACGCCAGCAGCTGTACACTCTTATAGAAGATTGTACCTTCTCTATTTAGTTCTGCAGCTCGTATTATTTTCTCCAGCATTAAATTAAAAAAGTCACACGATAAGGAATCACCCTGTCTGAAACCTCGTTTGGTATCGAACGGCTCGGAGAGGTCCTTCCCGATCCTGACGGAGCTTTTAGTGTTGCTTAACGTCAGTTTACTTAGCCGTATAAGTTTTGCGGGGATTCCAAATTCAGACATAGCGGCATAAAGGCAGCTCCTATTCGTGCTGTCGAAGGCGGCTTTAAAATCGACGAAAAGGTGGTGGGTGTCGATTCTCTTTTCACGGGTCTTTTCCAAGATTTGGCGTATGGTGAATATCTGGTCAATGGTTGACTTACCAGGTCTAAAGCCACACTGATAAGGTCCAATCAGTTTGTTGACGGTGGGCTTTAGTCTTTCACACAATACGCTTGATAAGACCTTATATGCGATATTAAGAAGGCTTATTCCACGATAATTGGCGCAGACTGTGGGATCGCCTTTCTTGTGGATCGGGCAGAGCACACTTAAATTCCAATCGTCGGGCATGCTTTCATCCGACCATATTTTACAAAGGAGCTGATGCATGCACCTGATCAGCTCTTCGCCGCCGTGTTTGAATAGCTCGGCCGGTAATCCATCGGCCCCTGCCGCTTTGTTGTTTTTTAAGCGGACGATTGCTATTCGCACTTCTTCATAGTCGGGTAACGGAACAACTTTCCCATCGTCATCAATTGGAGTTTCGGGTTCACCATCTCCGCGTGTTTCCTGTTCACTGCCATTCAGCAGGCTGGAGAAGTGCTCCCTCCATAAATCGAGTATACTCTGGGCATCTGTCACTAGCTCACCTCCCTGGGTCCTACAAGAGTTCGCTCCGGTCTTGAAACCTTCTGTAAGTCGCCGTATCTTTTTATAGAATTTTCGAGCGTTACCCTTGTCGGCCAGCTTCTCAAGCTCCTCGTACTCGCGCATCTCGGCCTCTTTCTTTTTTTCTCTGCAGACGCGCCTTGCTTCCCTCTTCAGTTCTCGGTATCTATCCCACCCCGCACGTGTTGTGGTTGATCGCAAGGTTGCGAGGTAGGCAGTCTGTTTTCTCTCCACTGCGACACGGCAATCCTCATCGTACCAGCTGTTTTTGCGACCTTTCCGAAATCCGATGGTTTCGTTTGCAGCTGTACGCAGGGAGTTTGCAATGCCGTCCCACAGTTCCCTTATACCGGGTTGCTGATGAGTGCTCTCAGAGAGCAGGTGTGCAAGTCGAGTAGAAAATCGCTCGGCAGTCTGTTGTGATTGCAGCTTTTCAACGTCGAACCTTCCTTGTGTTTGTTGATGGACGTTCTTCGATACACAGAGGCGCGTGCGTATCTTCGCTGCGACAAGATAGTGATCCGAGTCAATGTTGGGACCTCGGAACGTACGCACATCTAAAACACTGGATACA
>JAWMAG010000013.1:27500-37500 GCA_037013455.1 Ceratitis rosa
ATAGGGTTTTCTAAAAAAAGAGGATTGACTTAGAAACATCCATCAGCCTGTAATAAAAGGTACCTGGAATTAAAAGGTTAATAAAAACGTACGTGGTCTCTATTTCATTTGTGCTTTATTTAACTAAATTCATTTATGTATGTGTATGGTATGTATGTATGGTTTACTTATTAGAACTTATAGGTAAAAATCATGCCTTGCATGTTCCGGATAGGGCCCATCCGAAGATGGTGCAAGGTCCCTGGCAGCATTATCTCTGCGTACAGATCTGCACCTAGTACAATCCGCACTGGCGCTGACCGGTCAAAATGTGGATCCGCCAACTTCATGTGGATATACGCATTTGCCACTTCGGGGTCCAAGTTATTGCTAGGGCAGACGCGGTGTAAATTATTTATCGCGACGGCATGTGTGGTCAGACGTTTACTTGTGCCATGTTTGCCACGGATGCATAACAAGCAACCCCTCCGATTCGCGACGTACACTTCTGGGAGCCTTAGTTCGCACATGAGGTCCTTGGCGATTAGTGTCGTAGGCACGCAGACGTCTATTAACGCCCTGATTAAGTGAAGGCGACCACCTGACTCCACCTTTATGACGACGGTTGGTGCTACGGACATCATTGGCCGTAGAGCTTGCCCCAGAAGTGTGCGATCACTGAGGTTCCCACTTCGAAATTGACTTGGTAGCTGGCGAGGCCTGGTCTCCAGTCTACGGTCGTTGGTCGAGCGTGATGAAGTCCGCTGTCGGAAAGTCCTAGTTTCCGATCTGCGGCTTACATTTCGGGGTGGTCGGAAAGTCCGAGTTTCCGATCCTGTAGCCGGTTGCCTTTCGTGTTGCAGAGAGGGTCGGAAAGTCCGAGTTTCCACTCCTCTCCCTGAGGTTGGGCGGAAAGGCCTTGTTTCCGCTCCTACAGTTTCGCCTGCCTCTACTGACAGTTGATTCGTAGACCGCGAGTCATGGTCGGAATCACTCGCATTTATGGAAATGGCGTCGGATCGTTCTTCGTCTTCTACTTGTTCTGCCCATGATCTTGCAGACGGTCGCTTCTTCGGTTTTGATTTCGGCTCTTCGCCTATGTGGAGGGTGGTATGATGGCGCTCATTACACCTTCGGCACCTAAACTGACTCGTGCAGTTAACTTCCCGATGAGACACGGAGAGGCAGTTTGCACAAAAGCCCCCCAGTAATGCCTCACGAAGCCTCTCTTCTGGGGTCTTGGACCGGAAAACCGGGCACAGTCGAATGGGGTGCTTTCCTTCGCACAGACGGCACGCATTTGTATAGCGATGTCCTTGTCGCTCTGCTTTTTTCAACATTTGACTATAGCGAGTCATTTTCCTACTGAAATATGGTAAATTAAAGTACATGGTTTTATTATGTTTTTCTTTCAAATATAATGTTGGGTGGCGAGAATTACTGCAAAAATATGTTTGATGTGGTAGGGGCTTAAGTGACGGATTGTTTGTGGTTCTTGCTTTAGATCAGTATGACCAGCTTAAAAAATCCGTCAGCTGATTTGCATTTCACACAAGAGATGCCACTTGCACAAGCATACATAGTCCAGACACAAACCATTCGAAGCTATGTAGGTTAATGCACACTCGATGATTGATGTTATTATTATTATTGAAATTTTTGGTTTTTGTTTTTGTTTTTGCTCCACTTTCGAGAGCTCGGCAATGACTATATATTATTAATTATTATATCAAATACTTTTGACCCTCCGCCCCGTAGAAAAGACGAACGAAGTAATTACTCAGTTGTCGAACGATATGTTGGACTTCATGAGTTTAAATTATGATTCAATTTCCAACTCAGTTTGGTTCATTTATTTGAACTTATTTGTTAGATTTTGAAATTATTGCATATAGATAGATAAATGATCGTTTGTTAATGAGAGGAAGTAAAGAAAAAAAATTATGGCGTCACGCACATTGATGTTTCATAACCTCATGCGTGTGTGCGTAGTATTATAAAGTGGAAACTAAGTTGATCTGGCAACTTACATTTCCTTTCTAAGAATGGCCATCATCAATGAATGAAATGGCCATCTTCTTTTCTATGCTGCATGTGACGAGGGTAAGTACGAATAAGGTTGTTATCTTCATGAAAGGCAACCCGGAAGCACCAAAATGTGGTTTCAGCAATGCGGTGGTGCAAATACTCCGTATGCATGGTGTGCAATACGATGCACATGATGTGCTTCAAAGTGATGAGCTACGTCAAAGCATCAAGGAGTTTTCAGATTGGCCTACTATACCACAAGTATATTAATGGCGAAATTGTGGGCGGTTGTGATATATTGCTGCAAATGCACCAAAGCGGTGATTTGATTGATAAATTAAAAATTGTTGCATCATTTGGAGTTATTTCCTAAATATATTGTTCTTTGTTTATAACAATCAATGAAGATAATCAATTATATTACAATATTTCCATACATTGTTTTCAAATTTGAACTTATTAATCAAACTATTAGAAAGAACCTATATTTCAATGAAAAGTCGACTACGTTTTCATTATATATGTATGTATTGTCTCATACACATACCTTCAGACTGCGGTCTCTAATTCCGTGCACTGTCTTGACATTTAATTTGTTTATATTAAACACATTTGTCGTTTGGAGATGTGCAGTGATTGATTTTTTTTTTTTTTTTTTTTATGGAAAAAAAACTAAAAATTAGCTTATTATTGTAGCCATGGCAGGGTTTGTGGCAGTGCACACTGGAGCTGGCAATTGCATCGATTAGACAAAATATTAGCGTGTTATTAAAGAAGCCTGGGTTCGTGCAACAGATATCATAAAGAATGGTGGTTCAGCAATGGGCGCATGTGAAGCGGCCATAATGCGCCTCGAAAATTGCAGGAATACCAACGCCGTTTTTGGTTCTAATCTTTGTTGGGATGGGCGTGTGCAATGTGATGCATCTATAATGGATAGTTCGAATTTACATTTTGGCGCTTGTACAAATGTAAGTACTGTGCGTAATCCCATACGTTTCGCTCGTCTACTGTGTGATGGACAATCCACTATGCTATCGATGGAACGTATACCACCAATGGTTATGGCGGGCAGCGGTGCGGAGAGATACGCTGAAGAATTGGGCTGTGCAATGATAGACGCCAGTGCTATGATTTCATCCAAGGCAAAATTCTCATATAACCATTATAAATCCAAAATAGCGGCTATAACCTCTGCAGCAGAAGGTGGCAATGGCACAAGTATCGGGGTGTCTACGACGGCAGCTGTCTCCACATCTCAGGTTAGTGCGCTTGACACAGTCGGTGCTGTGTGTGTAGATAGTGCCGGCAACACTGCTGCTGGATGTAGCTCAGGTGGCTTATTGCTTAAAGTACCTGGTCGTATAGGTCAGGCAGCGACTTATGGCGCAGGTTGTTGGGCAACTGATTCTACCGAAGTATCCGTTGCTACATGTACGACCGGGAATGGTGAATATTTAATGAAATCGTTATTAGCAAAAGAAATATGTGGTGATCTATTGACAACCGATTGTGCCGTTACAAGCTTACATAAGAGTATAAAGAATAAATTTTTGGAATCGCCATTCCTACCTGCCGATCAAGATTTATATGCTGGAGCACTGTCCCTAATTTACTATCCCCATGCAAATACTGGAGAAGTATTATGGAGCCACACCACCAAATCGTTTTGTGTTGACTATATGTCTACGCAACAAAAAGCGCCGAAGTTTATATATTCTCCACTGCCAACGTACAGTATGCCGGGCAGATCGTGTGTGGTCAATGGGCATAATTTCCATTTACGTGTCTAGTCTTCGCACACAGCTGCCATTGGCGGCATTAATGATGACAGCATTTATCGTGAGTGCTGGCACTACATGCATATATTCGACATTCTTTATTTTCGTATTTTATTGGATATAGTACAGTGCTATAAAATAGGTGCATATT
Source organism: Ceratitis rosa (assembly GCA_037013455.1). NCBI lineage: Eukaryota > Metazoa > Arthropoda > Insecta > Diptera > Tephritidae > Ceratitis > Ceratitis rosa. Next base: position 31,440 of record JAWMAG010000013.1, read on the forward strand.
TATCGTTGATGCAAAGTAGAAAGACCTGAAGTGAAAATTTTGAATATTTACAAAAGTAGAAACCGTAAAAACCGGTAGATAGGACACATATTCAGTTATGGGGTTTCTTCGGTTCATCCAAGATATGTATGGTTTTTAAAATAAAAAAGCACAATTGTGATTTGACAATTTCTATTTAAAAATCATGTTTATTCACAACATGTATTTTGTTTGTGTGTGTAAATTTTGCACTAAATCAAAAAGTAAATGTAATATCTATAAAAATATAGTATGTATGTATATAGGACATTCATAATATTATGCATATATTAAGTATGCTTATAAGATCTAGCCATCTTAACAAATTATATATTTTATTTGATCGTGAGCAATTTGCTATTAATTTACCAAAGCGAAGAATGACCAGGACCAATGCATGGTCATTGCTGTATGGTCTTCAACAAATTTGGATTTTCTTCGATTTTCGATAGGTTTTGGTGTGTCCATTAAAATATCTCATATTGGGAGACTCGCTGGAATTGATACCTGCCATTCCTGGCTGAGTTATGTTCGAATGAGAATTTGGGGAAATTGCTTTTACAGCATTAATAGTTTTTCATATTCTTGCCATTTGCATTAAGACTGAAATGGTTACACGCAACATGAAAATCGTAAACCTTACAAATCTCAAATGGCAAAGAAAGTTCTTTATTTAAAACCTACTACTAGCTTCTTTATTTATTCTTTTATCGAGTATAATTTATTTACTTTGATTTACTAGGTATTTCGCAATGTATTCTTGTATGCTCTTTGAACAATTAATTGACTCATCCAATACGTTTTTATTTCTCGAAAATGCAGGCATCATATCATTATCCCGTGCCCGTTGATTTTTTCGAGTATTATTATTTTCGTATTGATTTAGGGATTTCCACATATTATCGTAGTTCGATGACATCGCAATCGAAAATATTTGATACATTAAGGTTTATCGAAAGTTGTTGTTTTTGTTGCGAATGAAACACATTTAGTAGATGGTTGCGTATATGTAGTAACGCGACTAAAGTGGAGAACCCAATTCGATCTTTCCATTGACTTTGATATACAAAGATTTGTATCATCCGTCTTATGCGCTGTGTGACAAAAATATTTTTAGTTGACCGTCTGCTTTTGGAAATGGGCAATTGAAAATGTATGTGTACGTTTTTTTTTTTTTGATACAATTTCGTAAGCGAAACTCTTTTAAGCAATTTCATTAGCTTAATAACCTACTGTTTCAATATCAATGCATTTCATGTAGCTTAAAGAAAAAACAAAAAATTGCTTTATGTACTCAAGTCATAAAGGAAGTAAGTAAGGCTGTATTCATACAGCGGTCTTTCTAACAAGGGTACAAACAATTATAAAAAAAAAATCAGATTTCAGTTAGGCATCTGTATTGGATTTAGAGGCGATCGTATTGTTTTCGCTGTTTTCATTGTTTGCCGGAAGGAGGACTAATTTGACAAGAGGTCTTGTCACCTGTCCTCTTTCAGTCCTAATATCCACCACTCGTACTCGGTTATCTGAACCTGGGTGAAGTTGTAGAATTCTTCCCAGACGCCATTCGTTTGGTGGAAGGTTATCTTCCTTGATAACCACTAAATCTCCTTCTTTAATGTTTTGTTGAGGGTATTTCCATTTGATACGTTTTTGCATCTCCATTAAATATTCATTTTTCCATCGTCTGCAAAACGAGTGGTGTAACGCCTTCAGCTTTTGCCATCTATTAATAACAGATGCGGGATTTTCGTTCACATCAGGCTCCGGTGGAGCTAACAAATGCCCACCAATCAAAAAATGACCTGGGGTCAATGGTTCCAAGTCATTTGCATTATTTGAGGAAGGACAAAGTGGTCGCGAGTTGAGACAGGACTCAACTCGGCACAATAACGTACTTAGTTCTTCAAATGTATATTTACAATTCGATGCGATTTTTTTAAAATGATTTTTGAAGCTTTTTACTCCAGCTTCCCACAGTCCTCCCATATGAGGAGCTGAAGCTGGAATAAAGTGCCAAGTTAAAGCTTGAAACGCATATTTTGAAACGATGCTATTGCGAGCATCTGCCATAAAGGCTTTGAATTCTGATCTTAATGATCGTGAGGCCCCTACAAAGTTCGTGCCGTTATCGGAATGGACGCTTTTCGGACACCCTCTTCTAGAGACAAACCTGGCAAATGCTGCCAGAAAGGATTGAGTGCTCAAGTCACTAGTTGCTTCCAAGTGGATGGCCTTGGTTGAGAAGCAAACAAATAGGCAGACATAACCTTTGGACATTCGACAACCTCTGCCGCTATAACTTTTGATTTCGAACGGACCTGCGAAATCTACACCTGTATTGGTAAAGGCACGTGAAAATGTGCTTCGTTCTTGGGGGAGGTTACCCATAAGTTGGATTTGTAGTCGTTTTTTATAAATCGTGCAGACTTTACAATTATGTATAATGGACCGGATCATGTTCTTCACTCGTGGAATCCAAAACTGCGTTCGGATGAGGCGTAGCATCAACTGATTTTCTCCATGTAAGGAGATTTCATGGATGAACTGGACAATCAGGCGTGACAATCTGCAATTATAGGACAGTATTATTGGATGACGCTCGCTATATGCGAGATCGCGGGATGCGCCCAGGCGACCACCGGTTCTCATAACACCGTAATTATCTAAGAAGGGGTGTAAAGAAAGTAATTCACTCTTTGAATCTAGTCGATTTTTTGACGTTATTCTATTATATTCCGCATTATAATAGTGCTTTTGACTTAACTTTATTAAGCGCAATGTCGTTGCTTTAATTTCATCACCTGAAATTAGATAAGAATTGGCTTTGAAAAACGCTTTTGTTTTTGGGTGGGTTCTTTGAAAGAATCTCATAACATATGATAGAACTCTCAAAGCCCGCGGTAAAATTGAAAAACGGTCGAAAATATCGAATTTATCTAATGTTGTGATTGCATGTACATGCACTCTTTTTTCTTCTTCCGTAGTGTTGCATAGTATCTCCTGTTTAGGCCATTTCGAGGGATCTCCTTCAAGCCATGTAGGTCCTTTCCACCACAGGCTATTAGTGATTAATTCGGATGCTGAAAGTCCTCTGCTTGCTAAATCTGCTGGGTTAGTTGCTGAATCGACATGATGCCAGTTCTCATTTCCCACCTTTTCAACTATCTTAGTGACTCTATGTGCTACGAAAGTTGACCATGAGCACGGAGGCTTCCGTATCCATGCCAGCACAATGGTTGAATCAGTCCATAAATGTATTTTGGTATCAGCTAAGCTCAGGTTCTCCATTAATGATTCTATGAGCTCTGCTAGCAATACTGCCCCGCAAAGTTCAAGACGTGGTAAGGATATTGTCTTGACTGGAGCTACTTTGGTTTTTGCGAGAAGCAGGTTAACTGTAACAGCATCTTTTTTCTGTACGCGCATGTAGATTGTTGCAGCGTAAGCCTTTTCTGAGGCACCCGTGGATTTCGACGTGGTCCTTTGGTGTGTAGAATACCCATCTTGGTATTCGGACATTGTCAATTTCGTGGTAGTCTTCACGAAATGCGTTCCAACTATCTAAGATGGATGAAGATACCACTTCATCCCAGTCGGTGCCTTCTAGCCAAATGCGTTGCATAATAACTTTGGCTACAATTATTATTGGCGCTAACCATCCAAGCGGATCAAAAAGTTTAGCTATTTCGGAAAGTATCGCTCTTTTCGTTATCATGTCGTTACCTTTAATTGATTTTATCGTAAAATAAAAATAATCAGAACGGGCATTCCATCGAATACCCAATGCCTTCACTGTACTCGTATCTTCAAATTCCAGGAAGTCTTTATTTAGAAGATGATTTTTAGGAATGTCCTTTATGATCTGATCGCAGTTAGCAGTCCATTTGCGTAATGGAAAACCAGCTGACTGAAGTGCCTGAGAGATCTCATGCTTTGCTTTGATGGCATCTTCAATGCTGTGTCCTCCAGCCAAAACGTCATCCACGTACATACATTTTCGCAGTATGTTTGCTGCCAGAGGGTAGGTTGTCTCGACGTCGTCAGCCAGTCGAAGTAATGTCCTTATTGCGAGATAAGGAGCACAATTCACCCCGAATGTTACAGTCTTCAATTCATAAAGACTGATTGGGTTATTAGGATTCGTTCGGTGTACTATTCGTTGATATTTCGTATGATTCGAATTTACTAAAATTTGGCGGTACATTTTTTCAATATCCGTATTAAATACATATTTAAATAATCTCCACCGTAGAATGAGTATAGTCAAATCTGACTGTAAAACTGGCCCTGAATGAAGCACGTCATTCAGACTCGTACCATTCGATGTCCGACTGGATGCATTAAAAACTACCCGGACCTTTGTTGAGGTACTGTCCTCCTTTATTACAGCATGATGCGGAAGGAAATAATTGTCAGAGGAGTCAGCAGGTATGATGGTTGAGATCCTTGACATATGTCCAAGAGTTTCATACTCGGATAAAACTCTGTTGTATTCCGTTTGCAGAATTGGATTTTTCCTTAGACATGTCTCATTCCGGAAGAATTGAGAGCATGCAATCTTTAAGGATGGTCCCAATTGAATTTGACCAGGATATTCCATTTTGAATGGGAGGGAAACGATGTATTTTCCCTCATTGTTTCGCGTTGTAGTGCGTTGGTAGAGATCCTCGCATAGTTGTTCCTCTTCGTTAAGAGTCTTTCTTTTTGGGATGTCTTCTAGCTCCCAGAAAGCTGTCAGTTGTTTCTCCATAGTAACTTCGTTGTAATATGAGACTTTATTGGTGGTCGACGGAACAGTGCCTGGACTGCCCGTCAGTATCCAGCCGAATACAGTCTCTTGTGTTAAGAGTGTGCTAAGGACATTTTTTCTAATGCCGCTTAGCAGAATTTGGGGATAAAGGTCTCCACCCAGAACAAGATCGACTTGTTCGTTGGCAAAGAAGCGTTTATCCGCCAGAACTAAGTCTGGAAATGCTTGCACTGTCGTTGCGCTGATTTGGCAAGAAGGAAGATTTCCAGTTAGTCGCGGTAAAATTAAAAGATATGCGTTCATACTGAATAAAGGATTGATCGGCGAGCGAAGTTGAACAAAACAAGCTTCTTTTACTTGTGCTGAAATAGAATTATTTATGTCCGAAACTTGAGCACACATTTTAATTGATTTTAAATTAAGTTTGCGTTTAAGAGTCTCCGTAATAAATGAGCATTCCGAGCCCGAATCAATTAACGCACGTGCAGAAAAATCGGTGCCTTCTACATGTAAGAGAACTCGAGCTGTTCCTAGCAAAACTCCTGAGTTCGCCTGTGCATGGCAGGATTGCACGTTATTAGATTTTCGTAGGTTTTGGTTCTGACGCGCTTGTGCGGATGTGGATGGCGTATTATCATCGGTGATTTGTGGCCTCGACTCTGTTGTACGCTTATGCATAGGTTGTATATGCAGAAGCGTATGATGCCTCAAGTTACAAATAGCACATTTGTAAATACTTGAGCATTTGGCTATGATATGTTTTTCGGACAAACAGTTGATACATACTTGGTGGCGTTTAGCTACCTCCAATCGTTCCATTGGAGTTAATTTTTTAAAGTTGTAGCAGTTGCGAATTTTATGTTCGCTAGTATTGCATATGGGGCAGAATGGTTTGGAGACACTCACTTGGTATGAGCCAAGCCTTTTACGGGGTGTTTCCTGATTATGCCAATATTTATTGGCATGCGGCTTAAACGGCTGTGGGTTTTTTGCCTCGTTTTTTCCTGATACTGCTTCAAGAGCCTGAAACCGGTTCGTCAGGAAGTCATCAAGCTCCTCCCAGGTTGGAATCTCAGTTCTGTCCTTTCTCAACTGTTCCCATAAGGCTAAACTCGCATCTGGTAGTTTAGTTGTACAGAAGTATGTCACTATCGACAACCAATCAATTTTATGATTTTTTAGGAATGATACGCAGTTATTTATTTTTCTCTGCAATTGCTTCAGGGAATTGCAGTCCTCTTCTTTAACTGACGGCAGGTTAAACAAAATCTTAAATTGTGCTTTAACTAA
>JAWMAG010000013.1:57500-60000 GCA_037013455.1 Ceratitis rosa
GAATATCGAACTTGTCTGTCGAATGCCAATGCATCAGATGCAAATCACGAAAGAACAATCGAGACGATCAAGCTAAGGTATACGGACTGCTATAACGCTTATGTCTGTTGTGCAGCCTTAATGGGTGAACATATTCACAACCTTACCGCATTCCAACAAAACTCTAACTCTACTGTCATTCCTCCAGAACGGATAGCTGAAGTGCCACTAATGCCCAGCATTAGTTTGCCTCCATGCGACACCGAAGTATTTTACGGTGAATATTTGCAGTGGCCCTCCTTTAGGGATATGTTTTCTGCTTTATACGGGAACAATCCAAGGTTAACTCCGGTGGAAAAACTTCTCCACCTTATTCAGAAAACTCGTGATGAAGCGCGGGAAATAGTGCAAAAGGTCCCACTCACTCACGATGGATACCCGATAGCATGGAAAAATTTGACAGATAGATATGAGAACAAACGGGTTCTAATAAATTCCCAGTTAAAGGTTTTGTTCAACCTTTCATACATTTCCAGCGAGTCAGGAACGGCACTGAAAAAACTGCAGCGAGACATCAACAGCTGCATTACTGCCCTTCAGATTCAAGGCATCGATATTCGCAGTTGGGATGCCATTTTCGTATATTTGTGTTCGACTAGACTTCCAGAGCAAACTTTAGCTCTTTGGGAACAGACTATAGAGTCAAAAACTGAAATTCCGAAGTGGGTCGATTTGGATAATTTTCTTACAAGACGTTTTCAAACGCTCGAAACGGTATCTGACCTCAAGGGAAGCTTCATTCCTGATCAGAAACCGAGTGGTAGTTCAAACAATCGAACATGCCCATCCCAAAAGAATTACCCATCCAAACGGGTAAATACTCACCACGCCAAATCGAATAGAAAGAGTTGTAAATTGTGCTCCTCACAAGCACACGTTCTCAAAACCTGCCCGGAATTTCTCGATATGAGTCCTAATGAGCGAATTGATGCTATAAGAAAACTTCATCTTTGCCTCAATTGCTTATCTGATGCTCATGAATTGCAAAATTGTAAGAGCAATTACACATGCTTAAAATGCAAAAAACGGCATCACACCATGCTTCACAAAGAGCAAGATGAAGAAGAACCAACCACTTCTAAGAGCCAACAGAGGTCAACTAAAAGCCATACAGCATCGATCAAGGTAAATGTGACAAGCAGTACTTCCGCAAAGCAAAGTATGCTACTAGGAACTGCGGTGGTAACGATTTATCACGATAACAACACATTTACAGCGAGGGCGTTAATAGATTCGGGATCCGAAGGAACTTTCATCTCGGAGAGCTTACGAAAACGACTAAGTTTGCCGAGTAAAAGTATTAGCGCTCATGTGTCCGGTTTAAATGATGCCGTATCCGGGAAAGTACATAAAGTGTGTACTATAAAACTTGGTTCCCCCGAAACAAAGACTTAAGGCTTAAAGCCGATGCAATGGTACTTCCTAAGCTGACGGGACTCCTCCCATCCCAAACAATCAGCAGGAAAATACGAAAAAGTCTCCCGTCTATCCCTCTAGCGGATAACAACTTTTACAAAAGCCAACACATAGACATATTAATAGGCGGAGATTTGTACCCCAAGGTTATGTTAAGTGGGGTCAAATCCAACATTCTTGGTTCACTCATGGCACAGCGAACAGTATTTGGCTGGATTCTGACCGGCCCCGTTCCACATGAGAAACCACAAAATCCTTCAACTGTTCGTACTTACTTCAATGAGATCTCGCTAAACAAGCAGACAAAATTTATGACAGTTGAAGAAAAGAAGTGTGAACGACTTTATGAAGAAAAATCCTTCCGCAATCACGAAGGTCGTAATGTCGTCTCACCACCATTTAAAGCTCCACCTCCAGGAGTTGATATTGGAGCCTCACGTCATATTGCTTCGAGGCAGTTTCGTAGAAGTGAGAGCTCACTTAGCAAAAAACCTCCCATGTCGAAAGCAAGACCCAAAAACGCCAGACAAAGACGGAAACATCCACACAGAAACTTCCAGGTCGACGACTTGGTCATCATACACGAAGAAAATCTACCTCCAAATGAATGGCGGTTAGGTAGGGTAGAAAAGGTCTATCCAAGCACTGACCATAAAGTCCGAATTGTTGATGTCAAAACCCAACGTGGAATTATCAGTAGAGCAGTAGTCAAATTGGTTGCATTACCGCTAGAAAACTAATAAAAATTTTCTTATTTTTCTTCCTCCTATTTTTTTCCATTAATTCATAGAAAATGTCATCAAACAACCACCACACTATGCTGCATGGCCTAAGCTCCGACATATATGAGAAGCCGGACAATGACGTCGTCGAGCTTACATGGGCCCAGCAGGTAGAAGAGGAAGAATTGTTAATGGCAGAAGACGAAGAAGGCGCAACTCAAACAGCAACGAGGGACCAACCTCAACAAACAACAACTGCAGCGACGGATACGACGCTCGCCCACCCCTACCGACCACCTGTACGAAAACCAGCAGCTCCAGAA
>JAWMAG010000013.1:75000-77500 GCA_037013455.1 Ceratitis rosa
CGGTAATTATAGCGGCAATATCGTCAGCATATCCCACAAGATATGTGCTCTCAGGCATCTCGAGATCTAATATGCCATCGTAGCTGACGTTCCAGAGGTCTGGCCCGAGGATAGAGCCCTGCGCTGCTCCCGCCGTCACCTTGTGTTTTCGCTGCCCGTCGGTAGTTTGGTAGAGTAAGACCCTATCTCTAAGGTAGCTCCTCATCATTAGGCTGAGATACCGGGGGATGGAAAATTTATTCTCTAAGGCTGCAATCATATCCTTCCACTGTGCACTGTTGAAGGCATTTCGAACGTCCAATGTGGCTAGTAGGACTATTTGCTTGTGAAACCCTTGTTGGGCCTTTTCAACACTTTTAACTACATTCTCGATTGCTCCCGGTGTTGATCTGCCGGGCCTGAAACCGTATTGCTTTTTTGAGAGCCCTCCAGCACTAGCAATAGCTGCTTCTAGTCTCGGCTTTAGCAGTCTTTCCAGAAGCTTTCCGGCAGTGTCCAGCATGCAGAGAGGGCGGTATGCCGATGGATTGTCTGGGTTTCCTTTCCCCTTACTGATGAGCACCAGCTGCTGTCTTTTCCAGATTTATGGGAATAGAGTTGTTTTCAGACAGGCATTAAACATATTTAGAAGTAGATTAGGCCGTTCTCGGGCAATTACTTTCAATACTTCAGCGGGTATGCCATCGGGACCTGGTGATTTATTTGGCTTAAGCTTACTTGCCGCTATTTGTAACTCTTCGGTGGTAAAACAAGGTGTTTCTATTGGGAGGTTCTCAAGTGTTGCTTGTTCTTCCCGTAACTGGTGTGCTGGAAATAAGGCCTTAACAATCTGTTCCATTTTATGTCCGTTAAATTCTGGGGGTGGTGTCCTAGCGCCGAGTTTTTTCATCACTACTCTGTACCCTAGCCCCCAAGGATCCCTATTTAGGTCCTTACGTAGCTCTTCCCACTTTTCTTTATTACTATTCTCGATGGCACGTTTAAGTTCTTTTTTCGCATGGTACAGTTCCATTTCCGTAGCTGCGTTGCCTCTTCGTCTGTTCCTTGTATAGACCCGCCGAAGGCGAAGACACGTTTTCCTTAGTTGCGCTATACTCTCCGTCCACCAGTACGCTGCTCGTTTTTGTCCCCTATTAGTGGCTCTTGGCATACCCTTATTACACGCTCGAGTTATTATGAGCATTGTTTCATCCACTAATTTCTTTGCGTTTTCCGAGTTGTTCTCTGCGGTGGCTTGTTTATCAATTTCCGATAGTAGTAAGTCAGTGTTTAGCTTTGAAGCATTCCATTTGCGGAGGAAGCTGTGTGTACTATTTTGAGCAGGTCGAGCTTGAGATCCTATTGTGAAGGTTATGTACTGATGATCACTGCCAGTATAGTCCTCCAGCACTTCCCAGCCTGTTACCATGCCTGCTAAGCGCTCCGATGCCAATGTTATGTCGGGTGTTGTTTCTTCGCATCCTGGTCGTCTGAAAGTCGTTGCTATTCCGGTGTTGAGTACAACAAGGTCCAGTCGTGCGGCCATCTCTAGAATCCGTTTGCCTCTGGAGTCGGTGCTCTGCATACCCCATTCGACTGCTTTAGAGTTAAAGTCTCCCGCGATTATCATGTGTCCTTCTGTCTCACGAGCGGCGTCCTCTATGCAGTCCAGTTTAGCTTGGAAATCGTGGATGTTGTCGCTAGGTGTTAGGTAGCAGCTGAAAATAGTATAGAGGGCGCATTTGGTCCAGACGAAACCATTTCCGTTCCCGCTTGTTGTGATGTGGAGTTTGCTGCTAGGGGGAAGCCACATCGCAGCAGTGCCACTGCTATCCTCTAGCCATGATCCACTTTCCTTCTTTTTATATTGTTCGCTGATAATAATGACATCGTAGTGGCTTTCTCTTGTCATTTGTGTCAGCAGCGCGTCCGCAGTTTTGCATCTATGCATGTTGGCCTGCAGAGCTTTCAAGTCTTTGAGTAGCTGTTGTATACCGTGCACTTCTTGGAACCCGGTACGTGATCTGTCGGTTCATATTTTGCCTCCTTACATAAGCAGCAGTTTGGGGGGTTACGACATTCTTTAAGGCTGTGTCCTCCTTGGCCACACTTTATGCATAAGCCTTGATTCTTTCTGTCCGGTCCTTTACAGTCCCATGTTGAATGCCCGGGTCCGAAGCAGCGAAAACATCTCTTCGTACTTTCTTTAAGCCGTAGCCTACAGTTGATCCATACGATTTTAATACGAGCCTGCTTTATTAATTTATCGGCTTCTTCGCTCGGTAAGGTTATATATGCTCTTACTTGCTCTCTGCTGTTGGGTGCTGAGATATTAATTTTGGTGGCCGTGGAGGGCTCTCCCAACACTCGATGTACTGACTCCAGGATTTCTTCTTTAGTTGTTAAGGAATCGATATCTCTGATCTCCACTGTAGCTTTTGGCTTTAAGTCAGCTACTGATGCGGACTCCTTTAGAGTACTCTTTAGGGTTTCACAAAAGTTTTGGTTAGCTGTCTGTCCT